>CM035783.1:10916984-11110778 GCA_020466265.1 Siphamia tubifer | reverse complement strand
TCCCAGGCTTTGACATATATAACTTTAGCTGCGCTGTTACCGTCACATCCGCGGATCATTGGCTTTTGGGAAACGGGCAGGAAGTGGAAACATGATTCGTTCTAGCTTTTGGATGTGTGTGTGTAGTTTTCTTTAATCCTGCAGGATATAACGCACCGTGGGAACCTCTGTCAGTCACACAACACGGGTTCTCCCCGGGACTAAATTGCAATAAAATATATAATGCATAATCTATTATACGCTGAAATGACTGCAGAACACTTTATTCGGCCTTTAAGTGCAGAGGAGAAATATACCATGCTGATTCACCACGCAATTTGCGTAAATTCTCATTTGGAAACCTCATCTTTACAATGATGCAGCTGCATTATTTTAAATGAAAACGCTCGAAATTAATTTGTTTCACTGTTGGACACTAAGTTTTTATTTCATCTTTATTTTGGTGTTGTTTAACCTCAGTGAAAGCAAAACTTTGGAATTGTCACTGTAACTACAAATAATGCAGGAAATGTAGCTAAATAATAAATGTAGGATTTTATTTCACCAGGTTGTCTGGACTCAAGTGTGTCATTAACCCTGACGTTTATTCGTTTATTCATTATTTAATATATTTCATAAGCTGTGATTGGTAAAAAAAAAAAAAAAAAAAAAAGGTGTTTCACTTGTGTTTAGATGAAAAAGAGGAAACGCACATATAGCCAAAATAACAAAGCTGGGCCCGCCATGTCACGAGTCAGTGACCAAGTTGCACCCCCCCCCCCCCCCCCCCCCCCCCCCCCCCCCCCCCATATCCCACGATGCACCTGCTCTGCTCAAGAGTCCCTGTGCAAGACCATGTTGTGGACAGTCAAAGAAGAATTTCCCTGTCGGGGGTCAACAAAGTCTTGCCTTGATATTATTTGCAGACCTGAACAGACCTCCACTCGCACCTGTGCGCGTGTGATGTGTACTGTGTGTCTGCCTAACCCAGTTATGTGTAGAACCACTGCACTGTTTGTGGATCAAGTTCAGCTTTTAGTCATGCTTTGTTAGCCCTGCGCCTCTCTCTCTACTCTCTCTCTCTCTCTCTCTCTCTCTCTCTCTCTCTCTCTCTCTCTCTCTCTACTCTCTCTCTCTCTCTCTCTCTGACCCCTTGCACCCCCCCCTCTTTCCTTCAAAGGGAAAATCGAAGCAAACCGTCTCACACCAACAATACAATAAAAAAAATTATATAAAGGCCCACACAACCTGCATAAGAATACATTTCAATTGAAATAAAACAAAAATACCCCAACACTCAATATTATCAGTGATCACTTTAATTAATTGAATTTCTTTACAGCGACCATGTAGTCTTAGTAATGACAATTTTACAAACAAAAACAGTGAAGTTGAACATTTTTGTTTTAAGAATTTCCAAGTATAGAATTTAAACACCAAAAAAGTGTACTCAAATAAAATAATTTGTTTAAAAAAAAATTATTTTTTTTAATCTTTCCCACTATAATTCACTTGCATGTCACGTCTCCAAAGTGCGCAGCTTTCACATAAATGGAAGATTTTTCTATTTCTTTTTTTTTCCCCCAAAGTAATATTGAAATGTCACAATAAGAGTTTATTTGTGAGCGCTCATTTTATTTTAAGATCGTTATTGTTCGGGTTTTGTTGGCCTTTCAAGTAAATATAAATACATAAACAACTTTTTGAAAACATTTTTTCAAGTGATAGTTTTGGAGTTTATGATGCAGCTGGACACGTTCAGAGTAAAGTATCTGCACATCAGTGGTTGGTTCAGAGGAGATGAGAACATGCAGATGAAGATAAACTATAAACGTGTTAAACTTACTGTGCATTGCCGCGAACGGGTCGTGCTTACAATGAATCTCCATTGGTAAAGTGACGACTGAAGGGCCCCGCGGTCTTGAAGGTCTTAAAAAATGCCACCGGACACCCAGCTTCAGTCCGACACGACTGACAGACCGTGACTTCCAATGAATGGAAAACAGGATCAGCTCCCTTCAGAGAAAGAGGCTGTTTTTTTTTTTATCAGATAAAAAAAAGAAAACTTTAAATGACTGATAAATTGGGACAAGCTGACAATTTGACTAAAAAATATAGATAGAAAAAATATATAGAAAAAAAATAGGAGATTTAGATGCGGAAGCAAAGCAAAAAAAAAAAATGATTTCAAAAATATGGATCAGATACAGGCCCCCCCCTCATGGAGACGGGACACCACAGTGGGTCTGTTCTGGCGTCTCCAAACCCAGAGGAGGGAAACCACAGCAGTAGTGCTCATTCCTTCAGCTACTCTTCTAAACTGAGTCACCTCAGTCTGAGAGAGCACAAATGAAAAACTTCTCAAAAAACATCAAGAGCATTAAAAGTCGTCCTTTTCTCCCTTATTTTGTTCTATTCTTTCTTTTCTTGCTCCACTGGTCGTGACCCCTGAACTATTATTAAACCAAATGAGGCTGCATGAACTTTCTCCACTCAGTCTGTTTGATTAAAAAAAAACAAGCGAAATAAAATGAGTGGGGAAAAAAACTTGCTTCAATTTAAAAAAAAGAAACAAAAAGAAAGAAAAGTCGTTACAGATCCACGGGTGGGTTTGTTTTCTTCTTCCAGGTTAGTGGCTGCACATTGTTGTTGTTGTCAGAAATGGTCCTCGGTAGTTACCTTCACATTAACACTTGATAATCTCCCATTAATAAAGATACTGAGAGCAGATGAGTGTTCGCATCTTGAAGTCTCATATCCACTATATCAGAAAACAAAAAAAAAAAAACATATAAAACAGACAGCTAAACAAAAAACAACTGTCTGGGTGGAGTAGGCTGCTAAGGCAGATTTGAGAGTTGTTATCCCTTTGTATGAAGGAAAGGCAGCTCTCGGTCACTCTGTCTCTGATGACCAGGACTCTCTGCGCAAATGCTCAGGACTCCCGGTTCTGTCCGTGACTTTTAGGACGTATTTCTTTGCCTTGAAAAAGAGAAAACAGTCCCGTCCAGATTCAGAGGGTGGTCTTCCCCACCAGAGCCGCGGTATAGATATGTACACACAGGCTTATTGTATTAAATTGAAGAAAATCTGCCTGCGCCCTGCGTCCAAGGAGGCGCACGCCGCGTTTCAGGACCTGCTCTCGTGCGGACAGCGCCCGCGCTCGCAACCCCCTGGAATCCTAACCTACACGCGCCGGCCACCTGCCCGTCACTCAGAGCAAAACCAACCAATCGCAACACGAGCGCTGGGGAAACGTCACCGCCAACCCCAGATAGGCACGGGAGGGGGAGCTCTGTGATTGGCTGATGGTAATCCCGTGGGCCAATGACGCCCCGCATGCATTGTTGATCGACCAATGGAGAGCTTCGGCGGAGCGACGCAGGGCTCGGGGAGTAGATGATCATATGTTTAATTTCAATTAACGAAGTAAAAAACCTCATGCCTTCATACCCATTTGCGCTCGATTTATTCATGTCAATATTAAATAGCTAATTAAGTGAGTATTAAAAATGAGGCTTAGTTGCAGCAAGGTTTTTGTAAATTAGGGAATACTCAGGAACTCAAACATTTAATGTTCATTTGTGTATTTTTGGTCAGTAAAATATAGGCTAATATTTAAAGTAGCAGCTGAATACTTTGAGCTTCTCTTGCATTAAGTGACATCATATTGAGGTCAAAATCATCTCCAAAACCTGAACCATTTCTCATCCTAAAACCACCTCCATTGCCAGGCCTACAGGAGTGAAACCTGTCAAGTGTTGTGAAAACAACTGGCACTGCATAATTTCCATCTTTCGACACAATGTTATAAATCTTTAGCTTGGGGAGGATTGAGAAAAAGCATATGAAACATGCATTCCCACTCATTACCTAATTGATTGCGGATCCAAACGATGTCGTGTTTAATGAAATGCAATTGGTGAGCTCCGCATTACACTCTAAACTGAGGGATTCAATACATATTCGTCCCACCTGATTTGAGAGGGAATATCTAAGCCTCACCCCTGTAATATTAACCACACAAATAGCCTAAAGCATGAGACAAATTAAAAAGCGTTATTTCCCTTCTTCATGTTTCTAGACATTTAATCATTTCAGTTGCTCTTGTTTATACACGCCAACCCTTGGATTAGACAGGACACAAACAGTCACGTGACACCTCCCTTTACCATATCTCATATATATAAATATCGATATAAAATAGGTTATTATTCAAGGGGTCATTCTCAATCACAATCATTCTTTGACTGATTCAGCTTTGTCTAACTTTCATCTTCTTAACTATTACAGGCTTAATGCACCTCTAGGCTATCTCATCCCGAAAAGGTCAGTGTATGATATTATATTATATTGAATGTATTTAATATTTGCTTTTTAGTTGATTTCTTGCTTTGCGTTATTGGTTTCTTGCCTCTCATCCGGACTCGCACCCTTGAACTGGTAATCTGGCTGAGTGTGAACAGATAATGACCCAGAGGACAGCTGCAAAACCCAAAACATCAGCCTCAGTCAGACTCTCTGGTGCTCATTATACCAGCAGACATGTGTTCTGTTTACTTTAGTCATTGTTTTCTATTTAGAAATCATCTTACAAAAATTGGGAGCTTTGGGTTTGCTTTTGCCCCCCCCCCTCCCCCTCCTTCTCTTTACGAGACTGTGGGCGTTCATAAAATAACCACAAGGGGGCGTTCAGTCTTGGGCTTTATTAACACACACACACACACACACACACACACACACACACACACACACACACACACACACACAAATGCAACACAAACAGGAACTTTACTTCAACTTAACAGTATTCACGGTAGTCTGGATATGCCATAAACTGCACCAAAAGATAAATCCTGCAGGTTTATGTGTCACCACGTCACACCAAATCCAACATCAGCATCAGGATATGTGTTACTTCTGCTAACTATAAGCACAAAACCACTCAGACTTCTTACCCAAGGTCTTCAACAATATGGTTTCATAAATCTTTGCTGATTCTATGTTAATCCACTGACAGTAAAGTAGACCTGGAAATATTCGCACTAGCCTAATCCTCATTCATATTTTACATCTCTTTACTTACTGAGTATTCATGAAACAGTCCTCGTATTAATCTGACAGACAACAAATCAGATTGATTTTGTTTTCGTGATAAACTAAAATAATCATAACGCATGTAAAGTTAGTGCACTGCGATGTGGTTGGAGCAAATGCCATTTTAGAACCTTCTGGGGCCTTGCATAAAAGTTGGAAACAAAACAAGGAATTTAGAAAACAAGAAAAAAAGAAAGAAAAGAAAAGCCTAATTATTTTTTTCTTTCTGAATAAACTGTATCTTTTTTTTATAATTAGTAATGTCTGAACTCCATGCCTAAATGATTTTCCATTTGAAATTAATAAATAAATACATAAACAATTGAAAATATATAAATAAATTGTCCATTTTTGGAAGACTTTGCAAACTATTACGTTCTTGGGGTCTCCAAAAAATACTATTGTTATTATATTATTTTTGTCGTTGTTCTCGTTTTCCTCATTCAACCAAAGTCTTTCTTTTTTTATTAAGATATAGACACAAGCGTTTTCTCCTCACACAAGTAAATTGCAGTCGTCGCCCTTGTCTCTCCGATTTGCAAATTAAATACATAAGCAATTAAAAAATCCAAACACAATCAATCATGTATACAAATTGTTGTTGCTTTAGGGTTTGAAATTTGGAGAAAACTTCCATCAGGGTAGGACGACTTTAATCCTGGGGTCCAAATCCATTACCATATTTCATTACCTCTCCAGTGTTAGAAATGAGAGGGTGGGAGGGTGGTGGTGGAGGAGGAGGAGGAAGATGAGGGTGTGCACTTTTTAAAAAAAAAAAAAAAAACATTAGTAAGAATGTGGTTGTGCTGTGATAATCATTTGGAGGCAAATTGGAGGTTGTGTTGTTGTTTAAGTGTTCCCTCTGTCTATCCTCTCCTTTCCTTTCCTTCCTTTCCCTTCCCTCCATCCACCATGAAAGCTCGGCTGTTTTGCTTTTTGCGCCTGAGTCTCGAAACGAAAAAGCAATGAAAAATTAATAGCGCATGTTAACTCCACCAGCTCGTTTATTACACGCCCGCTGACTGTAAACATAATGAGAAAGCTCCCGTATCTCTTCTTAAGTTTTCATTTGGTTGTGAAATATAAAAGTCATAACTAATAAATAAAATATATGTAGTGGGAGAGTGAACCTTCTAAGACTTGTGGGGTGGAACTCGTCTTGGTAGCCTAGTGAACAGGTAAATCACGCTGACTGCCTCTCACACTCACAGGCCTCATCAAATGGAGTATTTGTAGTCATTTGGTGCGATGATAACGCACGTGAACACCAGTCTGTCATCTGTCAGGGGGGATATAAGGTCGTCCTGGTCATAACATCACATCCTCCCTTGTGTTTTTGATGGGGCACTTGAGGTCAGAACGAATGTAGGCTATATGCCATATGAGGTCATTCCTCTTTCTTTCTCCCCCCGCCCTTCCTTCCTCTGCTCCTATGCTTCGTTCTATCAGCGCGTCTTCATGCACAGGTCTGATTGTAATGTGCGTCAAATGGATCGAACTCAAAATACTAACTGCATAAAGTGAACCTGGCATAATTTGGCTTTTACGCACTGTCTTTTCCCACAATTTGGACCCCCCCCTCCTCTTTTTTTTTTTTTTTTTTTAGAAACTGTAATCCCAGAGAGAGGTACATTTGCAGATTTTTTTTAAAATCAAAGGAGTTCAAGGTTCAAAGATTTTGATAATATGCGGTCCAGTAGTGACTTGAGTCTAATTTTTCTCATTAGTAGAATAATAATCTCACGTCAGTATCTACCCACTGCCCCACTTGCAGTCAGACTGACATGGCGGCGGTGCTTATTGGAAGGAACCGACCTGCGCACTTTTCCGCACGGTCAACCTGCAAGGCGGGAATAAGGGGGTCTCATTAGATCCACGTTCATTCTCACAGATCTCCTTTGTAGCCCCGGCACGTATTTTAAAGTGAGAGGAAATGGAGAGGCTGTAGGTATAGGCTCTGGGCCCCAAAGACTTGACACAGCAACAGGGGAGGGCCTCCTTTAAACTCTGATTTCCTCTGTGGTTAAAAGGTTATTATCCAATTGCAACAAATCCCAATTCTTTCAGCATTTATCAGGGGTTAGGCCCACTCTACAAAAGGCTGCCAAAGAGGTATTATTTGTCTTACATACCATAGGCGCTTTTTCATGAGGAATTTCCACTGAAGACAAGGCATTTGCAAATGCATTATTGCTATTGTGTGACAATGTGACATTATCTGAGCAGAGTCCTTCTATTCTCTAGAATATTATGAATGTCATGAAAATCTCACCAAGCGCAGCAGTCTGTTTTCTGTTTAAACATGTTTAGGAAAGCTTAAATAGAATGCAGTCTAACTTTTCAAATCATTTACCACGCATACATCACTTGCAGGATGTCTGGAAAGAAACAGCTAAATATATATTTTTTTCCACAATGCAAAACATCCCTTAGAGCCTGATCACCTGCCCCTGGTTTTTAACGACAAACGACGTTTTATCAATGCAGTCGCAGCGGGCAGCAATATGAAATGATGTGATATCCATTGGGTGCCATAACAAGGTCGATGGCCTGATCCACTGCTGTACCAGACCCCGCTGTTTTATGAATAGGAGAACCTGTTGAATATACTAACACACACACACACACAGATGACTCTGGCCCTGTTTTCTTGTATACATTTGGGCGTGAAACGATGAGCAACTTTAATTTCTGAATTATAATCTAAGAGATAAAAAGATTCAGTTCAATCACAGTCATTCATCATCAAATACTCATTCAGAAATGTCCAAATACACATTTTACAAACATGTGCGTGCCTATTCACTGTATTGGTCCACACGCAGATAATATTGCAGAAAGAAACACAGACAAAACCTACACAAATCTTCTATAAACGATCAAATTTACACAACATTTTACCAAAAATTTGGATATCTTTCCAGACATCAGTTTTCTTGTCTTTTACAAAAAAAGTTTCTTGAAACAGTGGGAAAAATATATATTTTTATTCTTCTCCAAAAGTTTTTGTCGTTGGTCCACAACTATCTAAACGTTATTGAACTGCGGTTAGTCTAAAAAAATCGACAACTGAGTTAATAAAGTTTGCTTCACGCTCTTCCTATTGTCTCACCATTGAAAACCACTTTCTAAAAGTTCGTAGCGCCTCAAATTATTGTGCACTGGACGCATAGTTGGAAACAGAACCTTCACAACCTGATGAATAAAACTTGTCTAATATACATAAAAGTTTAGTTAGAAGAACAACCATCAATGCCTGAATGTGTTTTCAGGTTCAACACAGCGAATTCATCTACTTCTAAAAGTGAAATTTGGCTCAACTGAGCGGGTGTGACCCTACCTGCTTTCCCAAGCCGCAGTGCAGGACTCTTAGGCCCCTGGTCCATGTTACCCTGGTGGAACAGGGGGAAGCGATGGAGAGAGAGAAAAAAGGAAAAGAACAAAAACTTTTTCCTATATGCCTCCCTTTCTTTCTTTCTTCCTTTCTCTTTCTCTCTTTCTCTCTCTCTCTCTCTCTCTCTCTCTCTCTCTCTCTCTCTCTCTCTCTCTCTCTCTCTCTCTCTCTCTCTCTCCCCCCCCCTCACTTTTTTTTAGTCCTACAGTACTTTTGGGGCGAGCTGTAGGTTGAAATAATTCGACCCTTCCGCTCCCTATTGCACTCCCTCCAAGTGTTCAGTCAGCTGCAACTAAACGCTTTAGGTGGAAAAAAGGCTTCGGGGGGAAGCGTGAAATGATCACGCCGAGTAAAAGAGCCGCGCTCTCAATGTGCGCCCATGTCCTTTCCTTTTCCTGCACGAGCTTGCATGCACAAGTGCCATACATGCACACCCACACGCGTTAACACGCGCTTACATGCACGCACGCGGCCACGCATACATAAACACAACTTACAACACTCTTCCCTGCAGGGCCGCGCCCCTTCACTCGCATCTGTTACCAAGTTCCACTTTACTAAACTTTCCAGCCCCCGCCCCTGTCTCCCTTCCTCTGTCTCCCCTTTTCTCCCTCTCTCTCACGGTAGACTCTTCTCATCAGGGACACATCTTATAGACATTTGGCAGGTAATATTACATGTGCAATGCCGGGGTAGGGTGCTCTGTTTTCATATGTCTGTAGAGTGTAGTTGCAAATAAACATATATAGATTGCCTTTCAGGTGCTCAAACCAGCGCGTAAAGTTTCCCGACACATCTTTCCTTCTCCGTCAGTATACACCTGTTACGCACGGCACCCTTTACGCATTACGCACGGACTGGAAGTGTGCACGTATGGCTCCAACTTCAGTGTCTCCACCCTGAGGTGCACACTCCTCTCGTTCTCCCTCACTTGCAGGTGTGTGTATGTGTGAGTCTTTTCGTAACGGATAGTTCCGGTCCTCAGCTCTGATTGTTCGCAGACACACACCTGTGAACGCATAGTATTTAATTTGAATATTAATTTGCCAACTGAAAATTTCCACTCATACCGATACCGCTTTGTTCAGTTCTCATCGAGAACTTTATACTCTGGCGTGACAATGACATTCAAGATTTCAGGAACATGTGTTCTCATCTTGTCTTTTCCGTTTTATTCATGCAACATACAGTCATTTTAGAGCAACTGAGATGGTTCTGCTCCACTTAGTCATATATACACTTCAGGGACAGTTCAGGGGCCCTGCTTATCAAGACGCAAGGAAACACTGAGCTGTGAACTGCGCGCGCAAAGGAAAATATTTAATAAAAATCACTTTTTATTCCGTTCGAAAAATACAAATAACCCATAAACAACACTGCACTACTATTGAACAGAGTGGTGTGAATATGTATACAGTTTTTGCGAACTGTTTCCCATTTTTAGGAGAAAAGTATATTAATAATTCATTTTAACAACACTCCCAGATGGAGTTCAACTTTTTTTAAAACACATGTTTATGTAAAAAAAAAAAGTCATTTATCAGGAAATGTTTTATGTGGCGATTTTTAACTTCAGATAAACTGCCAGGAAATAATTACAAATACGTGTCCGCTAATAATACATTTTAAAAAGTAAGGGGGCTTGCAGTTTAATATCGATACCATCACTTAGTGTTTTACACACACAAAAGACATTCATAAAGTCATAAAATCCCTAAGGGTGTAAAGTATAAAAGATAATGGTTTGATTGTAAGTCAAAGTCCTAACGACAGTGGTGTGTTTTCTGTGCTTTCCTTACCTCTGTGGGTTTCCTCCAGACAGCTGCAGGTCTCAGGGTTCACGCGCCCCGAGACAATTGAGTGCGGAACAAAGCACGAGACATCGACCCATTTTGCTTTGCTTGTCGCCTCGCGCTGCAACACTTCGACCCTGACCTTCGGCTCGCGCCCACAACATACAAACATAAATTGTAATGTTTGGAGAAACAAAAAGGAGTAAAGGAGGGCCCAGTCTGACCGGAAGGCGCAGAAAAGGCACACAGAAACCATTTACAGGCTGAAATCAATTTATTCTTGATCGATCATGTAAGATATTAACTTACAGGATGCGCAAAAGTTGTCATTTAAACTAGGGTACAATTTACATAAAATATATAAAATCCACATTTCAGTTTGCATTTACTGAAACTATGTGACATTGATAAAATGAACATTTTTCTTATTTCAGTATTCATTGAAAACTGGATTATGTACTGAGTCATTGTCCTTTACAGTTACAAAAACATACAGAGGAAAATAAAATAAAATAAAGTTAAAAATCATAAACAATGATTGTTATAACTTTTTGATCAAGGTTAGAGACTGTGGGTTAAATGCTATACCTCTCACTGTTTGAGCACATCAATACTGATCAGTTTAAGTACTGTATAACCTAAAATAAGACATACAAATGTAAAACCTAAATGAGGGTTTGGGTCTCTCGGTTTAATAGTTTATTTCATTTACACTTTTCTGATTAGTAATTTGAGTGTGAAATTAAACCTTTTCCAGTTATATAAATTAGAATTGTTGTAGTCTTAATATTCTATTAACATATTATTAATATTATTATTATTATTATTATTATTATTATTATTATTATTATTATTATTATTATTATTATTATTATTATTATTATTATTATTATTGTAGTAGTAGTAGTAGTAGTAGTAGTAGTAGTAGTAGTAGTAGTAGTAGTAGTAGTATAAAATAAATAAATAAATAAATAAATAAATAAATAAATAAATAGATAAATAAATAAATAAGTAAATAAACACAGCTGTCCTGCTACTACACCTTATGGTAAAAATCTGTTTTGCTGCTCAGTCAAATTGTCTAAATGATATTATATTATACATTCTTGTGTTTGTGTTGTACAATCTTTGACCTGTTTTAGTAACAGTAATCTGGTCTAAATGTGGTTAAACAGGGCATAACCTCTGTGTTTAGGCCAGGTTCAGGTTTTAGTACCAGTTTCCTGCTCAGTTCTTGCCTCACACAGACTCACGTGCTGTCGCTCCATATTTGGCTTTGCTCGCAGGATCTCCTCAAAGAATTCGCCATAGTTTAAATATTAATAATCTCCTGTTTGTTTTCCACCCCTGTGCTAATTAATGTCATTAATATGGGAGGAGGGGGGGAGTCGTTGGATCTGTGACCCGCGATGTGACCGAGCGGAACCGGAAAGAATCGCATTAAGCGCGAGAGAGAAGAACTAAAGGGACGATTATAACAATAAGTAAACACGTAAACACAGGAGGAGATGCTCTCACTGGGACCTTTGGCTGTCACTAAGCCCTTCAAATTCAGTGTAAACTAAAAGGAAAGACTGCAGCTGAAACATCTGAGTGTTTTTCATTAATTTTTAATAGGAGAATTGGACTTTTAATGAACAATTTTTCCTTTTATATTCAATTCATGCATATGGTCTGTTTTATTCATCTTCAGAACAGCAAATATGTTTAACTATTATTCCAGTAAAATTAACCAGTGCTACAAACCTCTCAGTGTTCTTTCAATATCCAACATTATACTTTTTGTGTAGTATTTCATGTCATTTATCCTATTATAGTTCATGGTTTCATTAAATGTAATTGTATAGTGTAATTTGTTTAAAATGTACTTGATTTAAAAAAAAATGTTATATGTTATATAATGGTTGATTAATCTCTAAATGCTTATATTTCCATGTTTATTATTTGTGTAAATTGGGAAAAACTTGATTTATTTTCATCCGGATATGTGTTAAAAATATATTTCACTCCAAATGGGTTGAAAATGGAATGGCTAGTAAAATAAAATTACCTCAAAAACTATAGTTGACAAAAACACTTCTTACATGTTAACATTTATCTTCTTCTTCTTTTTTTTTTTTTTTTTAACTCACTTTATTTTTGTTGCATGGCACAACTTTTATTATTTTAATTTTTTTTTCTCCACTGATTGTATGTGTCTATTTCCTTGGGGTCTTAGTAATATTTATTCTTCAAAAGCATGCTATATTAACCACCCCAGAAAATTCAGCTCAAGATTATAATATAGCTAACTCTTACTCTGAAAGCAAATTATAGATGTGTTGAACAACATAAGTTCAGTTCCTCTCATGATTTCACTTTGAATCCACTGTTTTTTTTTTAATCAGCCAGAGCAAACAAATAAAAATGAATGAAATAAAATGACTTGTTTGTGTATTTACTGTAAGTCTTAACATCTGTCACTCCTATAACATCTACAGTCACAGTGTTGATTGAGCTTCTACCTCTGGGTTTAATTCGAAGTGGCACCTCGCTGTGGCGACAGTAGGTTTATGTCTTTGCAGCCATAGTGTTATTCTGACTGTAAGAGGTTAGAAGGGGGCTTAAGGGCTGCAGGGCGGATTGAGAAATGGGGCACATTATTTGTCCATGAAACATTATGTGACACAACATGACATCGGGCCATTTGTATGTAAAGGTAAACATTTCAGCGTGACAATTCGACAAGAGTGGACAAGGCTCCTGTCATTGTGGTTTTATACTCACAGCTGAGAAAGAAGTGTCGTGGCATGGCGTGGCGATGGTGTGTGTGTGTGTGTAGAGCCTCTGTTCACAAATTTAATCCCCATAGACACAAGTCACTTGGTCCAGTCTGAAAAGGTGTTGTCAGGCTTGTTCTCTTGTTCTAGTCTTTTCCTGCTGAAAGCACTGACAGACTGTTGGTCACAGGCTGAGCCACACAAAAAGTGATTTTGGAGTCTGTGTGTGGGGTGGTATTTCACCTGCATTAGTAACTTTTTCAGTTAAATAATGGTTCACAGTTGTAAAGAAGGCTTTTAAACACTAAAAATAACAGCACTCTGATATCTTGAGGGGGTTCTCTGTGTGGATAAAAAAAAAAAAAAAGCCATGAAAACCACATCAGTCTTGCTGTTATTTCACTATTGATGTCATTTGTGACAGAAATGGTCATGATGTTTAAGTAGGAATGGAGAAGCAAACAAATATTCTGTTACATGGCACAGATTTCTTTTTTTTTTGTATGCCCCTGTGACAAGTCATCATTACCCTCCGGCTGTGTTTTATCATTTGTTTTTTCCTGCATGTGAGCTTTGCCACTGATTAGTGCATGCTCTACTTGGCATATTAACTCCAGAATCTACTGAATCTCTCTAATGCACAAGCAGTTTCTTATCCTGCAAAGCTAATTCTTGCTTCAATATGTGTTACAAAAATGTACAAATTCGAATCCCTGGTTAATGTGATTGAGAAGATCAAACTATCATTAAAAAAATATACTCCAGCACTTGTGTGACGGCAGTGAAAGAAAAACACTGCTGAATGGAGTGTAGCTTTGCAAATAATGTACATCCGGTAAATGCCAGTGAATCCAGCATGGAGGGCCCCATATGGGTGATGCATGGGAGCCATTTTTGTTCAGAAGCGCTGATCCAGGGCGAGTCTGTTTCTTTAGAGGGAATTCCTCCTGCCTGGCTGCTTTGATACAAGCTGCCTGGTTGTATTTACATACATACAGTAACAAGGAAGCCTGAAAAAGAAGAAAAGAAAGCAGATTTTGGTTTTAATAGCCTTCCTGTTACAGAACTGAAACAAGCTGATGCAACGAACTGTTAGAATCAATATGAACAGATGCTCAGGATGTTTTAAAAAGACATTTCTATAAATGTAATTCACTATAAACTACCGTGCTATATTGTAAATTCAGGATTGTGACAAACTATTTCCATTGTTTAATAGTTTATTGATACTTTTATTAATGCTAAAAGTAAAAAAAATGACCAGCAGATGTATCCATGAATTTTCAGATTCCCTAAGATAATATTTTTAATATTCTACTCAGATATTCCAGATAATACAATGAAAATAAACAATATAAAAATGTGAAAAATGATCAGCATTAAACAGTGGTAGAACACTGTCATGCCAATTTCTGTTCATGTGAATTAATTTAAACTACATTCAAGAAATTAGACAAATTAGGCTAGACAGTGGAAAGAAAGAAAGAAAGAAAGAAAGAAAGAAAGAAAGAAAGAAAGAAAGAAAGAAAGAAAGAAAGAAAGAAAGAAAGAAAGAAAGAAAGAAAGAAAGAAAGAAAGATTATCGTTCTTTGTCTAATAAACATCCAAAACCTGAGTATATAGAAAAACAGAAGAATTGATAAAACATAAATGATTTAATTTATTTATTTATTTATTTATTTTTTTTTACATATTTTTATTTTAAAAGTAATTTAAATGATAAAGGCTTTATCAAAGAGGTTCTAGATTTCTTTTCTTTTTCAATCATAATATTACACAATTTTAGGAAAACCAAATGTTCTATTTTTAAATCTTAATATTTATCTGAAAAGAAAAACTTAAAAAAATATTTTATTTAGTAAAATGTTACCCAGTCTTCTGTCATGGGTGTTTCATCACACTTGGCCTAATCCAGATGCATAGATGTTGTGTTTGACATTAGACTCCAGACAAATGATCATCAGTTGCAGAGTATTGCCAATAAATCTGCTGCAGATAAGAATCCTGTTTAGATAAAACGCTCCATCTAAAAATTGGGCCTCTGTCTCTGGCACCAAATGGAAAGTGAGAGTTTTCATGGCACATACAAACACTGTCAAATGGGAGCAATGACATGCTTCTTTTAACTCCTTCTGCTCAGTAATGATCATTTATCAGGCAGAACCATCCCTTTGGATGTATGATTGGAAATCAGAGGACTTTAAGTCCCTGTCCCGGACACTCCATCCATCTTTAACACACCACTGGTTTGGATGCGGTGGGATGAACTGCAGAACCAGATGCCTCCATTCAGATGATCTCTTCTACCTTTTTTAAAATAATAATAGTAAATGCCAGGAAATGCATGGAACCTAAAATCAGGCAGCCACATCACAATTTCACTGAGGCAGTGAGGCATCCCAAACCTGCATCCAATTTAGATAGATGTGGGGAGCAGTGGAGACAGAGGGGCCCCGTATGCACTTCCCAAAAACAAAACATATGCAGGATATCAAGTCTAAATACGCATGTGTGTGTCTGTATGTGTGTGTGTGTGTGCAGATTCACATTCCTATAAATGGACTAAACCTGGTGATAGTGTTGGGGCTGAAGGTACAGTCTAACCTTTGTAAGGAGACAATCCAACTCTGTGATGGCCTTTCCTGTGTTGACACGCATGGAGAAACCTCTGAAATCAGATGGCATTCAACCTCTGATTCTCTATCATAATGCCATTCGTTCATTGTTATTACAATACCTATAGTTGGATACACAGAGTTCACAATAATTCTTATGATATGGATGGTAGCAAAAGATGGATGTTAATGTTACACAGTCTGAATGAGAGTCAGAATTGTGTAATTTTGCTGTATTCTACATGTAATAAATATGACTGATGGTGATAGTCAGTCTGTTGAATTACATTTACATATAGATTTACATTCCCATCAACATGTAATAATAGCATAGGCCTGAAGGTCCATACGAGTCACTCAGACATGCATGCACATATCCAGTGTGCGCACGCATATATTCTGACATTTCATAGTTAATATTTGTGCTTTATTGAGAAAGGTGAAAACACCCAGCATCCATCAGGGTGACAATAGTCTATGTAGTGAAACACAGTGTAGGGCCCAGCTTGATCTTTTGTGTGGAGGAAGAGATTGGATTTCTCTAAAGAAAAGCAGTTCAGCTGACAATTCTACACCAACTTAAATAATGACATTTATAATCAAACTACACTTTTCCCAATAATGTAATTTTTGTGTATTCCATGAGCTCAGAGATTAGATTATGGCTGCCATTTTCTCCTGGAGGAGTTAAATCACTACTGTTATTGCTATTAACACATACTATTATTGCGTTTGGGCTGAATAGATTAACAGATACATTTTTATAATAAGTGTTTTCTCATGTTTATTTGCTTCCTACTCATGATGCCTTGATTTTACTTATCCTGCATGATGTGTACAATCTGTGGGACACTGATTAAGCCTGATGCAAATATTTGTATACAGTACATATAAATTAGAAGAAAAAAAAGTTTGGTTGCACTCATATTTGAACACTTCACAACAAAACAACCACAACAAATCTACCTTTCCCAAAATGTAAGGATTCTGGGTCACTGATAAATATAATTTAGTATGATTTGGACCAATAGTTTTGCTGCTAAAGTGTTAACAAACAAACAAACAAATCAAACCAAAAAGAATACCTTTTCTCTCGCCTTTTTTTGGGAGGGGGTGTTTGATAATAGATTCATGGGGTATGGGGGGAAATGTATAGAACACATGGATATACTATGCCTTCCAAAAAACATATTACATATAATTATTTGAGGACCATATCTACTCCTGTGCATGTTGTGGTCTGGAATTCAAGTCCCTGAAGTGTTTTCATATTCACATACTGCCCATACTGCATCTGTGTGTTATTACCTAATGACTAACGTAACTGCAGATATTTGTAGTAATCTGAAATTAATATGGCAGAGGGACTTAGGGATCAATATTGATGATACTTTGATGATTGAAGATACTTTCAAATGCGGGTAAAAACATCAGGGAGGCCAGAGGAGAATGTATCCACTATAAAGCATCAATACTACTAAACACAGTCTAGACATTATAGGATGGATATTGCTGAAAATGGCTCATGTTGGAAATGCAAGGAAAGGGAGGGTACAGTTTTACATATGTTTAGGAGTGTTCTTATGTTCACCCTTTTTGATGGAAAATTGTAGGAATATTAGAAGAATGGCTGGGTTTCTCAGGTCCCGGACTCTGCTTACTTGGAGACAAGTCAGTGGTACCAAGCATAAGAAAACAGGCATTCACTGTTGTAAAACTCGGCTTTATTACGGCAGCAAGAATTATTCTACGTAACTGGAAGTGTGTTAGAGTCTTAGATTTAAAAGACTGGGTCAATGCGGTGATTGAAGTGGCATCTTATAAGAGTATGCTGGAAAGACTGAATAATGAAAAACAAATGATTTAGGATGATTTCTGGGTACACATGAAAAGCATACCTATAAGATATATTTAACTGCAGCCATAATAATTCCATGTATTATTACTGTTACCTTCTTTCTTTTTTCTGAACCATACTTTTGTTGGTGATGTTATATATGAAGAATCTAAAAAAAATAAACCATTCATTGACAGTTTTGTTATTCATTTATTTATTCATTGTTGCTGTCTCTCGCGAGGAAGTTGTCAAATTATGTCCCAACCAATGTTAACATCATGATTACTCCTATGCAGCACAGTTTTAGCTGACGCCCATTGTGACTTTGCCCAACTCAACTCCTCAAATCACAGAGAAACTTTATGGTTGGCCAACCTATTTATTTTTGACAAACCCGGAAGTTAACCGTTCACGAGAGTCGGAAGATCAGGTCCGGCTCCCGTAACATTTCCAGTTTGTGGAGGTGAGTTTTTGCCTTCTGACATAACATATGAATCGTATATAATGTTGACGTGCGGTAGCGCAGATATGTTGGGATTCAATTGCTCTTTGGTGTCCATGTTTGTGGCTTAAGGACTTCATTGTTTACATTGGACCCCGGCTGCTGTTGATAAACACGTGGACACAGCAGTGCCACATGCTAACTGGGAAATCTCTACATACTTAAATAACTTAAACTGTTCACTACTTTTCAGCCTTTGTAAATGTTTACGTTACGCGTATGGCGCAGTGGAGCTATATTAACTTCACTGTAGTTTTATAGGTTGGGGATTTCTTATATTTCTTAAGAGCTAGCCACAATTTAGCTTGTGGATATTAGCAAGCTAGCTTAAGTTTGTGCTCTCATTTGGTCATATTACTCAACTTTCTGCTGTTTTGCTCTACAATTGTGTGTCATCACCAGGAAAAGCATCCTTACAATCTTTTGTCATGCACCTATGGCAGTCTATATTTGAGTTTGTTTATCCCAGTTTCTTTAAAATTTGCCCCATCTTACTACTTTACTTTGCACCTTTCAGTTATCTTTGTCACTTTAATATGACATTGCATCTTACTTGTTTTGCACCTCACTGTTTGTCTTACTTGTATGTGAATGCTGTTGTTAAGAAGCAATTTCCCCAATTGAGGGATCAATAAAGTATTTAAATTCTAAACAGTGTTCAAATGGTAAATGGACAACATTTATATAGTGCAAATCTTCTCATAGCTAAAACGAAAGTGATTTAAATAGGTCATATACTATACGGAAATAAATACATGATATTACACAACAGCCATGTATTGAAGTCCTCTGTGTTTACATTGGCATGCGAAAAGGAAAAGGGACTACGTGAAAATGTACATTGCTGCGATATTTTTGCATTATAAACATGACAGTGATTAATATGCAGAACAATAGATTGATATTTTAGAAGCCTTTTTGTTAAATTGGTTAAATTAATTTAATATAGTTTAGTGCTATTGGTCTCTTGAACCTACTGAATATTAAGTATAAAGGTGCATGAAATGTAAATTGTTAAGCAGTAGTGTGTTGTACATATAAGTCACCACTCACAGTTGTATACGAATATGTAGACAGATATTTTATTTTGCTTGAATTGCCTCTGCTTAGGCTGATCCCGAGTCCCAAAAATCATGTACCTGGAAACCTTTTTACATACCATTTTCCTTGACATAATATACAATATTTTTTTATTATACATAATACAATATTATTTAAATCACTCATAAGAAATCGGCAATCTTTCAATAGATGTTAAAATAAAAATAAATACCACATCATTCATCAGTGTAATACAGGTACTGTACTTGGAGTTTTGCAATAAGTAATGGTTAACTTTGGATTGTTGTTGTTGACAAAGCATTGGCGTGAACTTGAAATTTGAATGGACTTCTAAACAGTATCCAGTCCATTCCTACATCACTTTATCTGTCTGCCTCAGAACCCTGATTCCTCTTTGTTTACTGTCCAGAACCCCCCCCCCCCCCCCCCCCATGCTGTCTGGGTATGTTTTATTGTAAGTTCTTGCATTCTGTAACTTCTGAATGCAAGAGTTATTGTGCCACCCACGTTACTGCTGCTTGATGTGTTGCATCAAAAGAAGAATTTCATTCTTGTGTATACTTCAATTACAATGAAGTCTGTCTATATATATTGTTTTAACTAACAGGACTTGTGCTTCTGTGGTGCTCACGTTAGTGCACACACTCACACACCAGTCAAACAAACACTACAGGCAACTTGTGTTGTGACAAATTATTGCAAACACTGCAAACCATTTATGGACCCTTTCGTACAGTCTTCTCAAGGCAGCCATAAAAGAATGGAGAGTTTGTAGACTGTAGATGTTTGGTTAACTGACAATATTGTCATTAATGATTTTCTTTAAAAGGTGACAGAACATTCTAAAGGCCATTCATCATTTTTGACAGATTAAAATACTGAGGGTAATTTACCAAAGAAAGGTTTTACACAACACTGTGAACAGAATCTGCTCACAGGATCAATAGTTTATCTGTCAATGAACAACATATGGTAAAGTACTTTGTCATTATACACTGTACAATGAAATTTGTCCTTTACATTTAACCCATCCTTGATGCCTTTGGGGCAACCTGTAAGGAGCAGTGGGCAGCCATGCACAGCTCCCGGGGACCTATCTACCGCTGTAGACCAGGCTGATGGTCAGAATCACTTGGCTGGAGGATTTTACCCTAACAAACATGCATGTATGTAGGCATCAAACAATCCATAACGGCATCCTATTCGTATATAACCTTACTATTCATAACTACAGTGAATACAACAGCATTATATATTTCAAGTAACTCGCCGATAGTTCACTTGTAGCAGACCCCTGTCCAGGTGATGTCGAGTGTGCATATTACTCCAGTCATTTTCAAGTTTTGTCTAATTGTTTAGCTGACTTTACCCAAAATTATATGCTAGTTTACTAGTGCAAAATGTCAAGACAGCTGAGTGTCCTTGGTTATTTTGAAAGACGCAGTAAATGTGACGGCATCGTGAAACATAGTGAAAATAAAGAGGGACTGATTTGGTGAAGAACGAACGACAAGGAAGTAATATTAATAACTTTATCAGACATTGATCTCATGAAGTTACATTGTATGTCACACCATTTCTTATGGCATTTGGCATGCTACACATATGCATTTTCTACCTTTTGTGTGTTATTTAATGACATTTGATGGTATGAGAATTCAAGTTTTTCGGGGTGTATAATCCTAACCCTCACTGCATGGTATTTGATGTGGTATGAAGATATACACAGAAAGCTGATAATACATACAGGTAACATGCAAATTAAATGTATGTGTATTTACGCAAGTCATGACATCACATTGATTTATCAGCCAGCAGCAACATCACAGGGATGTTTTTGAACACCAAATACTACTAAATATGTTGTATTGTCCTTAAAACATTTCATTTGAAATAATGGATAATGTGTTGTGATGGAATTTTTTTTCACCCTGTCCATCAAATTAATGGACAAAAATGTACAACCTCTGGTAGACCACTCCTTAGTTCATAGCCAAGTGTATGATCTTCCAGGTGTAAGATTTTCTACAAACATGCTACAGAATCCCCTTTCGTACAGCGCCCTAATGCAGAGGTCTTCAACCCTGGTCCTTGGGACCCACTGTCCTCCATGTTTTAGATGTCACCCTACTCCAACACAACTGAATCACAGAAGTGGGTCATTATCAGGCTTCACAAGCTGATGATGAGCTGATCATTAGAATCGGGTGTGCTGGAGCAGAGTGACATCTAAAACATGCAGGACAATGGGTCCCGGGGACCAGGTTTGAAGACGTCTGCCCTAATGAATGCCTTGTGAACAACATAAGAACAATGCATGATATTCATGAATCATGAGGCCATTCTAGGGCCTCATACTTTGGCCATAAGTAAATCATAAGAACATATTTCATTCTCTTTAGGGGCCCCTTACAGTGTTCACATGAACAAGTGTACAGACAGTTTCACATGGTGCTCTTAAGGTGGACATAAGGTGTTCATAATAGGTATTCATGATCTTCTTAGAGGGGGTTGTACACAAATTGTCAAGACAGAGTGAATGACTGGACTCAAATGCATGGTTGTGAAGGGAGAGTGTTTTATTAACAGAAAAAGTAACATGAGGAAACAACATAAAACCTGGATGGATATAATGCAGAGTCCACTGGTTGATGAGGATCATAGAGAGAATGTACATGATGGACAGTTAGGGGTTGGCACTCTGTGAGGGAGGTTACTTTTTTTTTTAAGTTCAGTTCCCTCTATTATCCTTATGTTTAATTTTTATACCTTCTACTTCAAATGAACTCATTTGATGTCTTATAACACAAATTGGGAGTTATGTTTAACAGTACAGGTCACTTTTTTCCTGCATATTCTCTACACAACTGTGTAAATCAGCACCATGGACAGCACTTGGTCCCAAACATAAAACATGTTGGTCATGTTTTTTTTTAATTGAGATCACATTCCAGATTTTGTGTGACCTGGGAGATTTATATGAACCCATCATTCATAAGAAAGTTTGAGACCGAGGTCTTAGTCAATGTCTTGCTCAGGGATAATATGATAAACTGACAAGGGATCAGGGATCAAACACCGTCCTTCTGGTTTGTGGACAACATGCTTGATCACATTGTAGTTATTAGGGGTGTGTCAATCAGTGATGCACAGGCTTACCCAAAGTGAGTGGGTGCCCGCGGTCACCCGCAGCTGCGGATCATTGAAAAGTATTTTTAATGATATTCGGGTTGCGGTCGGTCGGGTCGCTTGGGATAAACATTAAAATAACCTGAAATACACTATTACACTATTAACTGAATTTCTGTGAAGGTGATGTACAATGTCAGAAGTATCCTACAGGGAGGAAGAGAGAAAGTTAAGTTGGTAGAGCAGAAGCTCCGGAAACATACAAACAAAAAAGTAAGGTTTGGGACACATTGGCTGAGATTTTTAAAGATGCTGAGCAGCTTCCAGTGTTTTCTTTTCTATGGAAACCGGGTTCCCCTATGGAAGCATGTAGGACAGTGCTGACATGTAATACATGTTGTGATTGTTTATAGTGAAATATTTAGTTTGTTGTGGGGATTATGCTCCTCATTGACTATTTTGCTTTGATATAATTTATTGTGATAGAATGAGCTACTTTTTGTATTTGTTTAAATTGTGTGTGGGAGGGTTGGAGAGTTTGAATGTGTTCCTGGGGAGCTTTTGATGGGCCAGAAAAACTAAATAAGCAATTATTTATTTTAAATTTATTTTTTTAACAGACCACTTTGCTATTTGTTTTCCTAAAAATGTGGACAACAATCCATCAAAGGTTGTTTTTTTTGGTACTGTTAATGGGGAAATGTACATATTTTTGGAAAAGTATTGATTTTGATACTGACAATGTTTGCATGTAACTGGAAATATTTATTTGTGAATAAAAGAGCAGTTTTTGCTTAACCTGCCACTGCTAGCTTTGTGCTGTTGGTTCCCTGGTGGAAAATATGTTTGATCATTCAGTGGTTTGACTCATACACACACACACACACACACACACACAAATGGTAATCATTGATGCAAATTTGTTTGATTACTTGAATTTGTGAATACTGGAGAATATACCTTGTTTAAAAGTATAAAATATAGAGGAGAAAAAAGATGCATTGAAAATCATTGCAATCATGATAATTGTAATTAGACATGTCCTGTTGTTTTTTTTTTCTATTTCTATTTTTTTTTTTTTTTAACATTTGAGTCCTTTGATTTTGAGGTATTGGCCGATACCGAGTTCTGATCCGATACTTTTATAATGCATTAAAAAAATGGAGAACAACTAAACGGATGCAGGATGTCCCTTTGTTTTATTCACCTTGTTTTTATTTAACACTTGTAAATGTAGTATTTCTGTGAAGTGGCTTGTCAATGTCTACTTTAAAGAGCTTCCACATAGCAGACATTTCATGCTCTATCATTTTTTTTATTTATTTTTTGGCATCAAACCAACAGTGTCCGTGCATTAACGTTGCACATACTTCTGTATGGAGCTGAGACCAATGACGATGCATGTGGTTGAGACGGTCTCATTCTGTACAACTACAACACGGTAATAAACACTAAGTTGTTATGTTACCATTTAAAAATGTATATATTATACATCTGATAAATATTTTTAAATACTTTCCACCCTGACTATAAGCCACACCCACCTGACTATAAGCCACACCTACTCTTCAGGGGAAAAAGTAACAACTGTAGACTGGAAATTATGGTATATAATTTCTGATCACTGATTGGGACATAACTGATTCTGATAGTCTGAAATCAGGTGATTGGGCCCGATTTCCGATGCGTAATAACATGCCTAATAAATAATAATGTGATTGTTAATCGAATTGTAGAAGCCTGAGTTGTAATAAAATAACTCGGATGTAAATGGACTGTACCTACTCCAATCTGCACTTATAAAGGAGTTTGCTAGGGTTTTAGAGTTTTTAATGCACTGCTTTTATTTATGTATTTAATTGTAGATTTATGATATATACAAAATCTCTCACTCATGTACTAATTTTAATTTAAGATTTTTTTTTTTAACTCGAGCCAGACATAAATGAAATTTCGTTCTGAGTACCTGTCTGGTATAAAGTTGGACAATAAAGGAATCTTGAATGATAAAAGCCTGAATCATAATTGAATTGTGAGGCGCTTTCGATGGCACACCCCTATAGTTACAAGAGTAACTATAGTGACTCTGCCAAACAGAAAAAATGCTGAAAGAAATTGTGTTTTTTAGTTATTATTTTTATTTTAGTGTTTCCTACTGTGACAAGTAAAAATGATTTCTGCAAAAAACAACAACAAAAAAATCCTATAAGGTCACTTTTAAAACCATAATGGTGTTTTTTTTTTGTCTAGTCTATAACTGCAACAACCTCCATTGGTTAAATCTGAAAACATCTTTGTAAGTTCTGTACTAACATACTCAGATATAGCAGCGCTGCAAATCATAGTCATTTGCTCTCTTCCGGTCTCTGTGCGCTGTTGAAGTTTTTACACATAACTGATATTTTCTCTCGCCATCCAGTGAGACTCTTCCTTCTGTCCTTTTAATCCCCGGCGGGCGGCTTGTGACCGTCTACCGTGGCGTTTCGGCGGTGTGTGCGGTCTGGGAGCCAATCATCTCCAGCCATCATGGCACAGACACGCAGGACTGGCCAGAGCAATGGGCCGGTGCCCCTTCTCTGTCCTGTGTGTGTGTGTGTGTGTGTGTATCTGTGTGTGTGTGTGTGTGTGAGACAAGTGGGGTCCACATAATGTTTTGCACAGTGTAATATATTTACAAGTGTTTTTAATTAGAACACTTTCAAATGGGTTGTTATTTACATTTGCGGGATGTCGTTCCTGTTCTGTGATAAAACGCAGCCCTGTGGTTTCATTTCAACGTGCTGCAGCAAAAGTCGACAAACACAAGTACAACTGAACCGTGGTCTTTCTCAGCTTTGTTAACAAGCCCTTACGGATTTCAGAACAAGACAGAAGTTTGTGTCTGTCCTATAATTGCTGTCGGCCTGTGTCCACTTATTTTCAGTGCTGCAGATAAAAGTTGAAGTAACTGAATTTACATTTGGAAGATGGTTTAAGAGGAAACTGATTTGATGAACACACTGTTCTTCAGCAGTTGGATTTTTTTTTAAATGTTTTTAAGTGCTGAATTGGTTGGTTAACAAGTAAATTATTTGAATAAAAACTTTATCTACCATGTGTTAACATTGGATATTGCTTCTCTTTTTTTTTTATTCATGAGATTGTTTTACCTAAAGCCCTCATGAATTTAACAAACACTTTTAAGCCATTATGTTTTTCAATTTGTTTTGGGAAATTTTTCTGTGAATATTCTGACATTTTACAGAAAAAATTTTCTATTGCTTTGTTAGAAAATGCTATATTATTTGAAAGACTGTTATTGCTAGCTTCTGTACTGGAAAGGGGGGCATACTGTAAATAAGAAGTTTGACTCAAAATTTAATTTGAGGTATTTGTGTAGGTCAGTTTTCTACTTCATAAGACAAATGTGTTTTACTATTTGTGTTTATTTGTCTAAGAACTTTGGTTACTTTTCAGACTGCAGTTTTTCATATCCTTTTTGTCTATTTTTTATTTTTTAAATAGAACCAGCACACAATGTATTCAATAACAATGGAGAACACTGTAATATTAATGAAATAACCATGGAATGACAGCTTAGAAGTACACGCTTAGAAGTATGTTAATTTAAAGGCTCCTATTTGTGTTGTGTGCAGATAAATGTAGCAGTTTACTTCCCAAAGTCTGGTTCAAATATATTACTGCTGAATAAATCTGAACTGACTCACATATGATGTCCATTTTTTTTGGAAATATGGTTCCTGATATGAGCTGTAGGCATCATCATTCAGCTTTTTCTCCTGGTCTGGTGTTAAAAAGGCAAGCAAAAAAAATCTGAAAAATCAGGAATATCGAAGAATCGCAATTTAAATCTAATCGGTGCCCAAAAAATTGGAAAAGAATCTAATTGGCATAAAAGCATATCGTCCCAGCCCTAGTCATCAGTGGAGGTATGGGGGTAGGAGAGTACACGTGTATGTTTCATTGGTTGGTCAGGGGAGAACACTGCTCGCAGAAGTAAAAGTGGGGATGGGGGCTGATCTGCGTTGGCGGTGTCTGCGCTCTTGAGTGCTTTTCTAGTTACCGATATAAACAATGTTCTGATGTTTGTTTTTCTGTCTGTCTTTGACTTTTCCAGGCCTTAGTGTTGGTGGGGTGTGTACATGCAGGTGTGTACGCACAGAGTGTTTTGTGATGTACTGTAGCTACCAGGACCGAGAGGAGATTGAAGATGATCTCTACAGAGAGGAAGAGGGGGACTCTGAGGGGTCAGAGGTCAACAGTGAAGTGGAGTTTCGTCTCTACAGCCAACTTCACTACTCCGCTAATGCTGCAGAAGATGAAGAAGAGAAGGGGTCGGAGGAGAAAAGCCAGGACATCCAGCTGCTTGAAGTAACTGTGAACAAGGATGCAGAGATTGGACAGTCTGCAGAAAGCAGAACTCTATCACGTAAGACGAGGGAGCGGCAACAATCCCTGAACGCAGGGACTAAGCGCAAAACAAGGAAAGGTGATGAACCTAAGGGTAAAGGTAAGAGGTCATCATCATCATCACTGTTCGAAGAAGTCATTGTCATTGACTCTGGTCCTGATATCATCACCCTGTCTGAGGACGACTCTGCTGAAGACGATGTGGGGGTCTGTGCTCTGAAGAGTCGTCAGCCTTGTACGTCCACCCCAGCCCAGAAGGTAAGGATTTTATTAACGTCAGAGGTTGAATTTCTACATCCGAGTTAAGGTGTGTAATGGTACGGGTAAACGATGGTATGGTCTTTATTTCAGTTTTTTTGGTATGTGTTTTGCATCCTTAATCAGTGTATGTTTTGCAATTTCCTCAGTTATGTAAAAACTATCCAACAGATTTTCCTCTTCAAGTTATTGTAAGGACAAACCCCTTCACATTTTTGGACAAAATACCCTAATTAAAAAGAGGATGGATTAACAGTGCATCCATTTGTACCCAACCATTCTGGTTTGGGGCCTTCTATACAATACAATACATATGAATACATGTAGGCTATGTGAAGACGCTTAACCTTAAGTTTCCACACAAACCTTGAAGCTGAATACACACAGTATGAGCAGAGTGGACATAAGCAGAACCCATGTGTAGGTTTACTCCAATATACACTTTGCACCTCTGAAAAAAAATCAAATAACACTTTATTCTGAGGCTGGGGTCTAGATAAAGGAAGGTAAACATGAATGACAACTGAGTTTAAAACGGACAGAAGCCAGGTCAGATGTACAAATTGTGTCAAGTTTCACTTTTGGTTTTCAGTATTTACTGAGTGCAACAACCCCCCCCCACACACACACACACACTGATCTCCCTCATTGTACTGAAAATCCATTTTTCTGTATCATTCTGCCCTATTGAATAGTTTTACTTCCAACATCAGAGGGCACAAAGAAGTAACTTTACATTCACATAATGTTTTCCTTTGTAGGGTTGAATGTATGTTTGATTTAAAACAGATGGTTTTACAAACCTCTACTGTATCTCCGTTTGGAAATTCTGCATTTGCGTTGTGGTTCAATCTACAGAACTTTAAAAACAATAACCATACATTCATCTTAGAATAGACTTTTATTGACATTTGCACAAGTACAATACAGCACAGGCACATTGGAATTCTTGTGTGTCAGGCAGGTAAACGATAAGAAATAAAGGTGCATGCAAGTAAAATAAAATATAATAAAAAAGGTGCTTATATAAATATAGACCAAAAAATTAAATCCTAGAAACTTACAATTCTAAGAGTTCTAAAAAAGGAACAGTGCAGGTGTGCATATAATATAATGAAGTCGAGAATGCTGCAGTACAACAATGCAGGCAATTAACATGACTTTTTGTACATGGTACATCTGTGCATGTATCATATAGCAGGACCCTGAGGTATCGAGAATAAATAGAGGAATAGGGAAATGTAATTATTGCACATTATTGTTATTACACATGTAATTATTGTACATTCTTGTACATCTTAATAAAGGCTACTAATTCAACATGTCAAGTGAAGTGGTTTTCCGTTAGACTGTTGTGCACTTAAATTAAGCCTAGATTTACAGTAAGAAGAAGCTATATGCTGCAACTTCTGTGCCCTATGTTATTATCAGACCCCATTCAATTGTAGCGAAGTTGGAACGATCAAAAACGAAATTTGTTTTTATGAATTCACAAAAGCATTTATTAGGTAGTGCATGATATTGAAGTGAAAAGTTTATTTTCTCTGTGTATAGTCTTTAATATTTTTTTTTGTTTGTCCTCATTACTCTAGAAGGGCGATCTCGATGACCCGGTGTCTGTGGACTCCAGCAGCTCAGAGTGTGATTCAAATGAGTTGGCGTCGAAGTCTGCTTCTGCTTCTGCTTCGTCCAGTTCCTCTGATTCAGATGACCTGGAGAACTGGATGATCCTGGGTCGAGGGACGCAGGAGGGGGACCATTGTATCTCGCTCAACCTGGAGGGTGAGGCTGAAAGTAATACAGGTATGTACGCTATCCCATATGCATTACTTGTATGTTCAGGTGTACTGTTTTTGTGTTGCACTTTACGACATGTTTATTTGTGCGCTGTGGCTAAAATAATAGAAGCAAGGCATAGTTTGTAACATTTAACTGGACGCTTAGCTTTATTAGGAGTGGACTCAGTGATGGTCTACAGTGTGAACACCTGATCTGTGTACATGCATGTTTGTTTGTACATATGCAGGATCTGGGTCTGCATGAATTTGTAAGCTCTTAGCATTCCTGGCACCGTCTGCCCAGTTGCTCGCTTCTCTGATGCATCTTTAAGTGCGTTTGTGTGCATTTTGTATCGATATGTGTGTGTGAAGGCTTGTGCAAGTGTGAATATTTGTGTTTATAAAATATTCCAGTTCTAATCAGCATGCATATGTACATACACACGCATACCAACAGTCATAACACTAATGCCAAAAACAAACAAACGGAGAGACAACAACGCAGGAAGAGAGGGAGGGAGGGTCGGGAGAGATGGGAGTAATCAAAAAATGAATAAAAATGTTCCCTGCAAATCTCTTCAGATCTACACATTATCTTAACCTGCAGCCTCAGCAACCTCTCCAGCTCCTCTCTCACCCCACCCCACCCCCTCTCCCTACTACTGAACAGTCTCCCATCTCATTCTTTTATCCTATTTTCTCACTATTGTGTTCCCTCGCTCTCTCTCTCCCACTCTCTCTGTGTCTCTTTCTCAACGTTTCTTCCTCATTTGAATTTCCCTGGGCTGATGTTTCTGCAAGAGTGCTCACTGCCTTCTCTACACACAACTGGGCGAAAGGAGGGGGGGTGGGGGGGTGGGTGGGTGTTGGGCTAGTGGGAAGGCTTGAGGTTTTGGCCTGGTTTTTGGGAGGAAAGGAGGATTTTAGGTTTCTGTCTCTCTTTCTGCCCACCCCTCCTCTCTCTCACTCTCTCGTCTGGCTTCTCTCTGTGATCTTTGGAGCTTGACCTCATGTCTGCACATGGGGGGTCATGGGTGTGGTGTGGAAGGGGTCTTAAAGTAGGAGGGATAGGGGGGTGTTTGGGGGGAAAAAAAGGTGGAGGGAAATAAAGGCAAGGAAATGTGAGATATGCCTTAATAGTCTCGAGCTATGCATAGGTTCCACACAACACACTACTTCTAAGTAGGGTTTGAATGGATATTTTTATTTTCTTATATTTATACTTTTCAGAATTGAAAGGATTAAAGCCCGCTGACTACATTTTCTGTAATAAAAAAAATTGCCCATCTGAAAGACTTTATCTTTTAAGGCAAATTGCTCTTTAAAATGTTGCAAATTAACAATTTTTTTGTCTTACAATCCATTTCTTTTGCCTAAAGCTGAGAAACGGGAACATAATCTATTTTCCTTGTGTTGTGCTTGTTTACTCAATTGAGAAGTATTTAAAATTCACTTCAAAACGGATTCCCTTTGAGTCCTTGCATAAACCTGTGCATATGTAGTTAAAAAAAATAATCTTCAGTCTTCAGACTCGATAGGACAGTGAAAAAGGAATATTGGTCATTATAACCATAACTGACACTATACACAGTAACAATTACATTGTGTATAAAAGGTCCTCTTGACTCTCTGCTAGAGTAGTTTAAATACTGTCGGAGTATATCATGGCTTGCAATTTGTTTCACCTACCCTTTCATCTTTTCGGGAGGAAATGAACAGAAAAGGCCAATTTTAGGCGTCAGAGCTATGGCTGGTTGGACTCTTATTACTGCTATAACAGTTACATCCCTAACCAGGACTGTTGGATAGACTGTGTAGTGTGTTGATTCCTGGAGCCTGAATGCCTTGTTTATTTTTTTATACATTACATTTTTTAGATTGGTGTGTGTGTGTGTGTGTGTGTGCATGTGAATGCACGGTGTAACAGGTTTGCACAGCAGTGACTAATAGTATTTGTACGCCTAAACCCCATCTCAGCATCACCATCAAATCACATTCACTACACTTAGTCTCCCCCTGTTGCCTACAGAAATTGAATCCTTTCATCCTCCTTCTTGTTCTAGGTTTCTTCTACACAGTGTTACTTGTTCACATACTTTTACAATCTAATCTTTTCTCAATCCGTCACATATGGTTTTTATCAAATACATAGACACACATACACACGCGTGCACACAGCCTGAGTGGCTATCTGTCACCTGGCTGTAAGGGGCAGCTGTCGGAGGGTGGATATGTAGGGACCCTGGATAAGAAAAAGAGAAAAGATAGTAGAGAAAAAGGGGATGAGTGAGGGCCGTCTGCCTGTCCGGCAGCCATGCAGCAGCAACCACATGGAACAAGAGAGAAAAAGCAGGGCTTCCCAAAATCCAGCTCAGTGCCTCTCCCACCCAAAGAGGTGTGCGTGTACATGCCCGTGAATGAATCCAGGGTGTAGGCGGGGTGTGCTGAAGCTAAACTTGAATCGTAAGTGGTTAAACTTCACTCAGTGGGCACACTTTTTTTCCTGTCTTTTGCTCCCCCCCTGTTCTCTCGCTCGTTTTTTTTTTTTCTTTTTTTTGTCCCTTTGGTCTTGGTCAGTGCACACCAAACTTAGTTTGAGGCTTAGAGAGTCAGCTCTGGCTCACTATCGGGGTGGCCGATCACATCAGAGTGGGCTTTGAGTGTGTGTCTGTGTGGGTTTTTTACTGGAGGTCTTGTTGAATGAAAGAAGTGTGTTTGTGTGTTTGTGCTAAGAGGTTAGCTCCCTCTGTCTCACAAAGGAGGAAGGTAAGCTTCTCTTCTCTTTCTCTCTTCTCTTGTCTCCTCTTCTCCTCTTCTTCTTTTCCACATAATTGTATAGCTTTGTCATGCTGTAGGTATAAAAATCTTCTCAGTCTAATATTTTTGTGTTAAAAAAAACAAAACAAAACTAAGTATTGTGAGATCTTTCATCTTAATTCTTGTGAAAAATGATCTGAGGGAGCTATAGAGCTGCTTTGTGGCCTCAAACCTGTTTCTTGTAGCTTCTTGGACTCTGACACCTGAATTGGCCTCTGTACGTTTTGTGTGTCACCCCTAGTCACATGCCAGCATACAGTACAAAAAGATGGAAATATGGGTTTAGTTGGCTTCTCTGTGTGTTTGTAGCTCTGATTATGAGTGTGTGTTTATTCTCAGAACATTGGGATTGTAAAATGAGATTACAGTGGCATGTAGGGTACCACACTCGGTTTATGTGTGTGTATTTGTGTGCATTGTGTGTGTTGTGGGTGTGTGGGTGGGCGGGCAAGCACTGCAGAAGGGAGGCATGGATAGGATCAGCTCTTATCTTGGCTGCCCAGTGCCACACGAGGTGTAACGCCACACCCACACTACCACACAGTGTGTTTGCACAGGCACACACACACACACACACACACACTATGAAATCGCTGTGCCATAGTTTGACTTGTATTATCCAATTTTTACATAGAATATGCAAATGACATTAGACTACTGCAGGCCTAATATTAGTACATTCAAAATAAATTGTAGAAATTTGGTTGAGAGCCAGATGCTTTCATTTTTAAAAAAGGCTTTTGATTGAACAATCATTTGATGCCGACTGCTACTAAAATGTAATGACAACTGTAATCTGGTCAATGAAACAGCAATTTCTTTGTAATATAAAAATCCCCTCAGTAAGCACTTGCATTATATGACGGACCCGGCCGTGTCGCTTATCTTCTGTTGTGTAGGCGACGACTTCTCCCTTTTTATCAAAATAAATTCTAAATTTGGTCTGTCACTCATATAATCATTGTCCTTAGCTTTTCCAAATACACAGGCTGAGTATTTATTTTTATTTTTTAAGAGTATCTGTGATGCCTGTGACTACTTTTCTTGAGGTATGAATTATTTTAAATGATGGATATGTACTGTATATTGGGCAGAACCAGTTGCATAATTGCTGAAATGTACGTATATGCACAGCTTCAAAGAAGGATCATATAAATTAACTTTTTTTCTACAACTGCTGCAATTTACTCCGTTTCACTATTGTGGATGTTATTGTCACGTAAATCTAAAGTAAGTTGTGTCCTGTACTTAATCTCCCTGTTCTCCAGTTTTCAATGATTCTTACAGTACTTAAAAAAAAATAATAATAATAAAAAATGAGAAATAAGATATAATATGAAATTGTTTTTGGGTCAATACACAGACAAATCGGACACGATGAGCTGGGGTTTCGGCATCAGACGACGGGGTCGAGGGACAGAGAAATAAGAGAGGGTTAACTAAAGTGGATGAGACAGGCCTTGAAAAGGATCGGCCACGGTGTTGCTGTCGGTCAGAACCAGTTTGTCTCCAGGCTAAGATCTTAGAGTGGCTCCAACATGGATAGATTTCTGCATGCACACTGACATCCCATGCTGTCAGTTAGTCGTAATGGTGTGTAGCTGGTAATTCTTCCAGTCGAACCTTTGCAGGTAAAATGACACCTGATCAGTCCCTTTTTAAAAAAAAATAAAACCACACCTATCTTTTCAGCTGTTTTTTTCCCCATCAAAATTAAATAAAATGTCAGTTTGCCTTGTGAGCCATTTCATTTTTGGAACAGTTTAAAGCTTTTATGGATAATTCAATGATTGTATCTCTGAAATCGTAGAACTGAAATGATATGGTTTCATAATGAATGCTACATGGTCAGAAGTTACTATTGTTAGTTATTGTGATGTAAATAAAACAGTAAAAAAGGTAATTGTGTGTAATTTTAAGAATTGCCTGCTTGTTTTGTACATCTTCCTCAAAAATTATATAAGTGTAGTGTTATGTAGTCTTAAATACTTACAATAGTTGCACTAATTAATACAATTATGTTCTGTTCTAATGCTACAGATTGTGTTTAGGTTATTTTTCATGTAGACATGTACAGTATATTTATACCACATAATCTACATCTGTAAAATATCAGCCATCCTGTCTCAAAATAATATATGAAAATTTCTCTATTTTTTTTTCTTGGAAACTTGGACAGAAAAACACCCACAGACATCTGCGGTTGGAACTGCAGGTGCTCATTTGTATTAATGTGGCTGTTTGTTCTTCTGAGTAAGGGGCAACATTTAAATATAATCTAGTAGAAAACATCTCCTCTATCTCTGAGACACCCACGCACACTATGCAGGCCATCCGCCTCGAAACCAACATCTTCAACTTGATTTGAATTGACATGAAAAGAAAGACTTTTAACAGTATTTATTGTGGAGTGCAAGAGTTCCAGTTAAACAGTTGAAGTTGTGGAAATGAGAAAATGTTTATAGTGAAAGTGAAGGTGTGATTTGAGGCTGGATGTTGTGTGTGTGTTGAAGTGTGAAGGTGTGTGTGCATCTAAAGACAAAAGTGTGTGTGTGTGTGTGTCGGTGTCAGCCTCACCACGCCTGAGGTGAGCCCAATAACCGTGCCCTGGCCCACTGGAATGAAGTTTCACCGTCTTTAGTTCCGAATAGAGAAAGAATGTGACGTTAAATGAAATGGCTTTGAGCATGGTACGGTTTTCATGTGGCGCCGTAGAACTGTGGTTTTGATGCAGGATATTCAACAAATATATTTGATGTCAGATTTAACACTGAAAGTGTTTTTGATAGCACACACACACACACACACACACACACACACACACACACACACACACACATACACACACAACACATTGCATTTGCAATAACTGTAGCCTGGAGGAAGGGGTAATAAACTAGAGACCAGAGAGTCCCTACTGTAGTTTAGTGTGTGTGTGTGTGCGTGTGTGTGTGTGTGGGGGGCAGGATAAGGAATCCCAGTCTTCTTTAACCTTTATTTAACCAGGATATCCCATTGAGATCAAGAATATCCTTTCTTAGGAGGTGTGCAGCAGACATTGTGCCCTGAAGCTACAGGAAAAGACATCTCAAGTGATACACACACACAAACGCCTTCATGTATGATTAAATAAAACTTCCACCCTCAACACCTTTATCCCACATCGTATGTTCTAGTGGACAGCGCAGTCAGACACTATATCAATATTTTAAATTGTCCTGCCTTTGTTTGATCTGCTTTACACTGCTGTAGACAGATTTCTTTCCATTTTTTTCTGCCCCTTGTGAATTTTCGCCACTTGTCCTGTCTTTTTAAAATATATATATATATATATATATATATATATATATATATATATTTTTTTTTTTTTTTAAGAAGAAGACTGTAACGAAGGAACAGGGAAGAGACTAGCGGGGGAAAAAAAATGTCAATTACAATTACCAATAATAATCATTATAATTAAGCAATCACTTAATAGGAAATCAAATTATTGCAGGGGGTGACAGTGGGACAGAGGGAGGTCCCGTGGGACTGTATTAATTTCTGTTCTTTTATTTGGCCGAAGAACTTTGCCTTATTGTCTTTCCTTGGTTTTTGGGCTGGGAGGGGTCGTCAAGAGGGCTTTATTAACTGGTAGCCTAGGGTGGTGATATTTTTTTGGGGATGGGGGAGTTGAGGGGAAGCGGTTGGAGGGATATGTATTAATATTAATACGATTTTGGGATGAGGAAGTGGTGGCGAGTGGGTTTGGTGTTTGGGGGGGGGGGGTGCAAAGGCAGTCATGGATCCACAAAATCACCCTTCTCTCCTCACCGCCGTTTCTCCCCCTTTTACTCTCACTTTTCATCCATTTCCCCTGTTTTCATAGAAGTGGTGATAGGAAGCCGTTTTTGGTCAAAGATCAGTTTAACAGTCAACAGGATAAAGTGAAGAGAAGCACAAACACACATGCACTTTTAGGGTTACCACATTTGCTCCGGTATGCAAAGGGTTGCCTAATAATAGCTGGGCAATGTTTTTCACATGGTCCCAGAGGGGGTGTGTGTGTGTGTGTGTGTGTGTGTGTGTGTGAACTTGGCAGTGTACCACACAGATACACGATTGTGCCTGTTTAGCAGTTCCCCCTCCAGAGGCTCCTGGCAGTGTGTATGTGGTCATTCCAAGGTTTCTCCCCATGTCTCTTAATTAAGGCACTCGTCAGACAGAGACCAGCTGGGCCTGGTCTGGCCTAGCTGGCACTCACCATAATTTCAGTCAATCTAGCCCTTCCCCTGTCGCCCTGTTTCTCTTTCTCTCACTCACTCACTTTCCCTGCATCTTTTTTCTTCCTTCCTTTCCTGACTTGATATCACTCTTGTCCTTTTTCTACTGAATTTATACTCTTATGTATCATTTGATTGCTCTGTGTTGATGTGGTTTGTCACATCTCTTCTAACTGGATGACCTTTTCATCACAGCATCTTTCAATAAAGCACTAATTAAGAATCCCATTAGGCTCTAAGAACAAGCAAGTTAATGGGCTCTTAAATATAGAGATTTGGGTGTTTAGAAAAGCAAAAGATGTTAAAGACCTGACTGGTTATCATAGGGAGAAAAATGTAAATCTAGAACACATCATAGGTTGAGGGAGGGATTGAAAAGGAAATGGCAAGATTTACATAAAAACACAAAAGTGCTAATTAATAGATGAATCAGACTGGTCATGGTTCAGGTCATGTAATCATTTTAACCAATTACATATTTGTATAATTATTGTTTAAGGGTGTTTCCTGTTCTTGTCGGGGGATGTTTTCTGTAAAAACTGGACTAGTGACAGTAATTAACATATTTCAAAGCTTATCTCAAATATTCCATCCCTGAAACGGCTCACAAAACAGTATATTGATCCATAATGAAAGAATTTCTCCGCCATCGTAAGGGGAAGTGTATTTATCAGTTGTGTCTCGTAAATTCAGTGTATCTGTTCTTCACCTTTCAGCTCCACCCCTTCCTCCAACTGTCCCATCTCTTTATTCCTCCACTCCCATTCCCAAACATCCATACACTAAGGCCAAGTCCTGGTTACGTGGCTGTTGCTATGCTGGGCTTGTTGGGTCAGGATTCCTGCTACAGACTTCTGTGTGCTAATCCAGCTGGTGTATGGTATTGGTTTTGGAGCTCACACAATCAATGGTGTGCATTTTCCGACTTCTGCCATAGTGTGTCTAAATGTGTAAGTGCTGGTCTGAATGAGGTGAATTTCCTCCATTATGGGAATCACTCATTGTCTGAATGACTAACAGTGCTTTCAGATCAGCCTACCTGGTTCAGGCTATAACATTGTGTGTCCGTGAATGAAGGTTAAGTCTTTGCTCGTGTGCATGTTTCTGTGTGCACACATGCTTGTGCATTTGCACACCTAGGCCGCCCCTTTATCCGGGGGATTATGGTTAAATGGAATACTGAGATTCTGGCGGCAAGCAGCCGATAAAGCTGAAGTCGGCCTTGGGAGAGAAAATTAATTATTGAGGATAAAATCAGAGCAAAGGAGATAGTTACCAACTCGATGGGGAGTTTAGTCATTGATATTTTGGTGCAGCCTTCAAGACAACACGAGTTCATCACTCCCTTAACGTGAGTCTAGTTTTGTATGTCTGAGTATATGCATCTCCCTATAAGATGCAAAACTTTATAGGTTTTAGTTGAGCTTCTTGAAAATGGGAAAAGAAAAAATCAGTAGTGGCGTTTTAAAACATATTGGGTTATTTATGTTTTTTTAGGCGCACGGATCAACGGGTATGTCCTCTGGCTCAAGTCTACTGCATCTTCAACTCTGCTATTTGAGAATCACCACTTTACTATGTATTGCTTCTTGTAAGACTCAAATATGGTCTTTGACTTTCCAAAGGATTCTTTGAATTAATCTTCCACATTTGTCTGTGTGAGATGGAATAGCAGTAATTTCTATTCATGTTTTAACTGTTTCATAGTGTAATTTACAAATGTATGTGTATCAGATTTAATTCAGCTAACTGATTTGGATAATCATTTTAAATGAAATGGTTTGACCAAAAATTATCTGTATTATTTGAGTGCTGAAGTAAAGCACTACTTCAGTACTTGTATAGTAGAGGTCAGAAGTGACAACTAAAATATAATCATCACATGCATGAATTGTTCTTTTAAACAGTCTTTTAATTTGAGATTCAAAGTGTGTATTCATTTGAGTATGTTTATTATTTAGTTATTTTTGCAGTTTAGTGTGCATTTATAAGATTTTCTGATGTAAAGACTGTATGAAGACAAATATTTGCATAAGAAAATACTCAACCCTATTTGTGTTAAACAAAATATTACAAAGTCATAATACTGAATAGGGACTTGAGAAACGAGATCACACTCAGTGCTGTCATATTGCATATGGTGGCAGTCGACAGAGGCATTTTGAGGGTTTTAAAAAATGCTTAATTTAAACTTTTAGTGGATTCAATTGATTGTCATAATTACATTTGATATTCATTTAGTTCATCCATTAGAAACATCTCTTTTACTTCACCACCAAAAAAAAAAAAACCAGACCACATGAATCCCACCATTATCTGGTCACATATCTTACTTCTATGTATTGTTATGTTGTCTCTGTAACGTACTTTGCGCTTAACAATGAAAACAAAATTTGGGGGTTATAGAAAAAGAATTCATGCAGTACAGAAAAGCTTTAAGTTGTGTATTGTATGGTTACTATAACGGCTGTGAATGTAGAAAAAAGACCTTCGAAATGCAGACAGATATGTGTGTGTGTGTGACTGCGTGCATGCAGGTGAGCGCATTTCTGTCCTCTGAGTGCAGACTGATCAATAGTAATTGGGTTGAGTGTCTCAGGCCCGTTTCTGTCCTTTGTACTCTGGGCCTTTTGTAGGTTGACACAGGGCTAGAAGAGAAAGGGGACAGGAGAGGGAAAGAAAAGAGGAAAGAAGAGGGGGGGGGTGAGAGAAAATGGAGGATGTTTGCAAGTCGACGAGCATGACCAACTCCCTCAACCAAATCTCCGGATATTTATTCAGTATTACTCACTAATCTAAAAAAAAAATCTCCCTTCCTTTCTGTTTCTCCTCCTTTTCTTTTCATTCACACACCATACTGTAGAGAGTGTGTGTGTGTGTGTGTATATGTGGGGCTTCCAGGGATTGTATACTTGAGGATGATGTTAAAGAAGTGTGATTAAACCAAAATATAAGTTGTAAAGATGGTACTAACAGGCTTCTCTCCTCTCCTGGTATTTCTCTGTCTTGCTTACAAACACAAGTGAGCTCCCAGCGTACGTATCTCTTCTTTCCCTCCCTCGCTATTCTGTCTCTTTTATGACTTCCATAAAAGCAACGTGTGTTCAGTGAGGGCGGCGAGCTCCAGTGGTATTAGCAGGGAGGCATTAGGCATAAACTCTAAGGTATATTAAAGCAACGGCCCTGTTGTTCATATAAACACGCCAATTCAATTTAGCCTGCCCCACGGGGAATGGGATTTCAGCAACTACCGAGAGAAGCGGAAAGGAGGGAGGGAGGCGGCAGGAGTGGTGGATGAGGTAAGGCGAGAAGAGGAGATGGGATGAAGGGATCCATGGCTAGAGGAGAGATGCAAGAAGGTGTGGGAGTAAGGGAAGGGTAGAAAGTGAGGAAGAGGTCATGCGAAGATGTGTAGTGTGGCATATGGTGGCGAGTTTCAGAAATGCATTAACTACCATGATGTAAGCACCTGTGTGTTTTGTAATGTGTGTGTGCGGACATGCATGCGCACTGCCGGTATCACACAAACACACACACAATGGTTGGAAGAGAGGCTGCCCGTGCCTTTGCCACTGCACGCTTGGACAGAACGTTATGTGGGAAACCCTAGAGTTATATTATTCAATCCAAATTCAAATGGGCTTGTCAGGGAAGCACCCACTTTTTATTACCTGTCAGAAAAACCAAGGGATGGACAGAGCAGAGGGGAGCAAATTAAACGACAGTAAATAAGACCCCCTATCTCTTTCCACTCTCCCCCTGCCAGTCTGCCATTCCTCCTCCTGCATTGTATTTTGGAGGCACACATACACACACACACGTTTGCCGATTTTTGACAGCCTGTTTGTGTTCGGCTCATCCTGTAGTTTACCTTAACCAGGTTTTATCTGTCAATCAGATGCAGGAAGACCTAATTATTTTGTTCATCACTGAATACAATCTAAAGCCAATATGGGATCAACTGGGTCAAGAGCAAGGTTTGATATTAAATGAAAAGTCTGTCACACATTCAATGGAATAGGTTTTATGCACATTCCAAGGTTTCTAAATGAGGAATCATGGGAAATTGAGGGCACAGGAATTAGAGTAAAGGCGGCGAATGAGGAGTTTGAGGGGCGGGTTAAGGTTGAACCGTGCATGTGGAGAAGCAACGACAGTGTTTCCTCCCATATTACAAACATGCTGATCACCCAGGACAGCCTCCTCCCGTCTTGCCCCTTTCAGCCAGGCATAACCTCTGCCATCTGTCCACCCCCCCCTCCTCTTCTTTTCTTTTAACCCTCTCCTCTTGTTCCTGCTTCTTTCTCTCCCTCCAGACCCACATATCTGTGCTTCTAGGGTGGCATTCATAGAGATATGCTGTGTATATATTGTTTTCAAGTCAAGAGAATATTCCTACATTTGACTTTTGGAGAGGATGAAAAATGACAGTGGCTAAAAAATGGCTTTTAAAGAAACTCTTTGGTTGAGTGTTTTCTTTTTCAGAGTAGGGAGATAAAAAATTTAGAAGTATTAATGTCTCATTTTGCTACATGTCTTGATATTTTTCATAAAAGCATTGAGCTGTTATGGAAGTTGTAGTCAATGTGTCTTAAAGAGACATTAAGGTGCAATTTTTTTGTTCTTCATTCCTTCTCAGTTGTCAAATTCTGTGAAACTGACACCATGGTGCAGTGAATAAATGCATAATTCCTGCATTTTAACTTTTGAAGGGTATTTTATCATCTTCAGTTACATAGTCATTGTGACATATCTCAGATGATTGTCAACTACTAAGATAAAATCACAAAACGAATCACTCAATGATTCCCAAATTCATACACACAGAATAATAATCATACAATTTTACAGTTTCCATCATATGGCATGACTTTATTGTACCAACTTTATTGTATTTTTGTATCATCTCCAGTGATGGAAAGTAGTGTGACTGTGATGTTTCTTTCTCCAGTGTCATTTACAGAAATTGGAAATAGTAATTTTTTTGGGGGTCAAATTTGGTTTTTGACAATAGAGTTTCAGATTTCGGTCACTTTAAAGATTATTTATTTATTTATTTATTACTAGCTCATCATTATCACCTTCTGTGATTTTACTTGATGCTGCATTAATCCAACCTTCATTCCAGCCCTTGAGTTCCCTTTTTGTTCATAACAAATTAATTGATTATTCTATATCTGACACACAAACAATAGTTTTATCACTGATGATTACAGTTACTTGACAAAAGTATTTGGTTGACGTTTCTGATCAAGATATATATATATATATATATATATTTTTTTTTTTTACCAAAATCTTTTCATGATAAACTTGTTTCACTAATACTTGGTCAACAAAAGTAACTGAGACAATAACTGTGACACATATGAACTAGGACCAATGAAGTTTATTGAACTTAAAAAATGTTCTGTAGATGAAGCTATACCAAAAATAAGTATTTCTATTTCTTCCTCTGTCATATATACCACCAACTTCCAACCTTGCCAGATGAAAAGGACAGCTGGATGCATTTATAGACTGTATTTGAAAGGGGGTGATAAAAGAGCCATATTAGGAGCTGCTCTTCTAATCCTCTATTGTTCTTTGTCTGTCCCCTGTCCCACAGAGGGACTGCTCTAATTAAAGACTAATAATTGTATTGTTTTATAAAGCCTATAGAGACAGAGATTCTGCTCTTCAATCATTCACTCTCTCCAATGTACCCTGCCCATCGAGGGCTATCTCACTGGATGAAGTCTGTAACATACTGACTGTTGTGGGTGGGTGTGTGGGTGCGAGCTGTACACTATACAGTAGGAGGAGGAAGGGAAAAGCCAAATCTAAATTAAAACTTTAAAGCACTATTATTTAATTACCCCAAAGGCTGTGGATTTGAAGGATTGAAAGGTGGCTTTGTTACTTTGTGTGTGTGTGTGTGTGTGTGTGTGTGTGTGTGTGTTACGTCTGCTCATGCAAACGTGTGGAGCTGTCCAGGATTATTTCAGTTTTTCAATTTGCCCCTTCTCCTCTGTGTGCGTGTTTGGGTGTGTGCGTGTAACTACTGTGCATCCCCTTATTGGTTGCCCTTGTTGCCCCTCCTTTACCTTTACTCTCCCCACACACGCACACACACACACACACACACACACACACACATGCATGTACGCATGCTGAAGCGCCGGCAGATAAAAAGGCATTATGGTAAATTCCACTTAATGACAAATTTTTAATTTGGAGAACAGGGCCTGCTGAATGGAGCTTAATTACCGGGGCCAAAGATCCTTTGGAAAAATAACCCCCTCGACGTGCCCAACCTGCCCGATAATGGAACGCGCCGCAAAAATGCCTCAGATTAACAAACGCCGTTTATCTACCCTAACCCCCCCACTTTCCCTCTCTGTATAATAACAAAAATAACAATCATGAAAATTCTATCTGCCTCCCAGCCCCCATCACCCCACTTCTCTTTCCCGTCCTCCCGCCTTTCCACCCTCCCGCCACTGCCTGGCTCACTCCCGCAGGAGGAAATTCATCAAAATGAAATTGAGGTTGCAACTCACTGGTTTTATTAAAATATATTTGCCCCTTACAGACATTGTGTTAGTGCGTTTCACTGCACAAGACAAAAGGGACACCCAGAATAATTTGGCCAGTTTTTACATCACTGATATTTGATGTTTGCCTGCCTAAGTATGACCTTAGCTGTAAAACACAAACACTTGTTGACTGGTTTTCCTATTACGAGTGTTTTGACTTCATTAAAACTCTAAACGAGTCTTCCATCAAAAGTGAATATTTAATAATGCGGTTATTTCTAGTACTTTTTTTTTCCTTTTGAGTCACCATACAAGCAAACTAACAAGTATATTAAATGTATATAAACTTGTGTGTAAACTTGACCTACTAATGTAAATTATTTCATCATGTAATATCTGTGTCATTATTTTTTAAAAACTTTTAATGTTTCATGGAAAGCATTTTGTAGTTTGTACTCTTCGATTATGTTTCACCCCCAAATTCAGTTCCATTTTACTTTCGTTACAGTGAAGCTGTTCAATATAAATTTGCAGAAAACATCGGTTTCCCTCCATAAATCAGTTTTGATAAATGCAAGTATATTAAGTTGAAGTACAAGACGGCAATGTGATTGGACACGATGTCTGTTATCCTTTTGATAATAAATACGATTTTGAAGCACTTTGCTATAAAGGGCGACAAGTACAAAGAAAACATAATTAAAAGTAAGATCCAGATCCTCTACTGTTTTCAATGTCCTGTAATGTGTATCAGACACAGACCAACCATGCATGGTTGTGGTAATTGAAAAATATTATTCAGATGCTGTGGTGAGAACCGCAGAACTGGTCACGAATCAGGACTGTGTGTTTTAATAATAAAATGGTTCCTGATTATCGACTGATGGATACATTTTGCGTGTGAATTAAGAATCTCTACTTAATCCACGACTAACGGATATTAAAAATACACAATAACTACCTGTCATCTGTCAAACCCACAGACGTGAATCGGCTTGGTTTGGGTTAACTTCAACATGGTTCCGCAGCACACAAACACACACACAAACACACTTGCTCACTTTTCTTGGCCTTCGTTGGTCCCTGTTGTTGTGTACCCTGATTGGACCATGTGGTTGCCATGCGGTTGCCAGGCCGCGCCCCTGCTGCGTGGTAATTGGTGTCTGTGATGTTGCCACGTGGCGACGTTGCTTTGACTGACAGGTTTGGCCACCTGCCCTGCCCTGGCTGCCAACAACGAGTGGAAGAGGGTAAGTGGGATGGGAGGCGGTGGCATGAACTGGCAGGGGGTGAACCCTTGGCGTGTCAGGGGGGCGATGGATAATCAAAGATGAAATGTGATGGCCAAGTACAAGGCAGATTCAACAGGGACCCGGGTGATGGCATCTGCCTGCATTTCACCTGTATTTTTACAATGCTACACTGGCAATATCATCTGTGAAGTCAATATTGAAACATATTTGGGTTTGCATTTGCTATATGTTGTATCCCAATTAATGATGCCATAGTTATATAATTAAGAAAGCTTCTTGGATTGTGATCAAGACAGATGTCCAGCATCTTGTAGCAGCTTGGCTTTGCTACTGAACCAGATGCTGTTGTAAAGGGGGACTTGGTTTAGGTTTACTCTTTCTTTTTTGTATGATTGTGGAATTTTAGTCGATGATAAGTTGTCATGCAAATACAAGTAATATTTTATAATTTTCTTTTTGTTAACCACTAATATGCTTACATTTTAGCAATGAATACTTAATGTGTAAAGACAGTGAGCCATTCTAATAGAGGGGGTGTATTTGTTCTTGTTCTCGCTTAACTAAACGGATACTTTTTAAATAAATAATTTTCCAGCAAATAATGATTTCCAAAAGATTTTGATTGAGTCTATGATTAGAACTTGGCCCATGAAGACCACAGGTTGTCATCATCAACGACTCCAAACTGGGTATTGAGAAGCTATGCAATCTATAAAAATAACATTTCCGTTTACCTTTCGGCCTTTGTAGTGTCAATATCTTGTCATTGAAATACAATTGGTAAAAATTGTAAAAGTTAAGTGCTTGGAGATTGGTGCTACTTCTCCAACCAGGTGTCATTAAACCATCACGGAAGAAAGAGGTGCAGCCAGTTGAACCTGGTGAAAAAGGACATGGAAGTGGTGATGGGAATTTCTGTTTTGTCCATCCAAGTGTTTTGATTCAAATGATTATGCAGAATCATCATGATCTTCACAAATAATCACTATCCAGTGACTATGTAATAAGTGTCACAGACATGGGCTTTAAAGACTCAGTGGTTTGAGCTGTCAGATAGGTTTACACACCTACCCTGTCCTTATCTTCTATATTTTTAAATGTTTGTACATCCGCAATTTTGCATCTATTTTGCTCCTCACCCTCTCTTTCTATTTTTGTGTCTGTGTCTTAACAGAGAGATCAGTAAATATGAGAAAAGAAAGAGCATGTAATGAAGCCAAATGAAATCTGCTGTTTTGATCTATAATAGGCTCGTACAGTTATTGATCTATTCCCTGTATTGCAAACATCTACACACAGCATGTTTCCTATATTGTTTTTTGCATCTTTTAGCTTCTCTACCTAATTTGCCTCCATTGTGCATTGTTTCACTTCATTACTACTTTAACCTGGGTTGTTCTACCTGGCAGCCGTCTGTGGTCAGTGTGGCCTCATATTCATCCAGCTTCTGTTTTTTGTGTTTTAATGTTTCTCAGTCAGTACACATGCGTTTTCATCCTCTTGTCTTCACTTCCCTATCTTCTTCTCAGCGTTCATGTTCATCTCACTCGTTCTCCTCTTCTTTTGGCCTTTGTGTTCTAGACCCTTATCCAGACTTTCCTGCCACACAAAAGAACAGTGAAAAGCTGTGTGTGTGTGTGTGTGTGTCTTAGCCAACCCTTTGGTGTGTTTAACCTTGCAGAGGGCAAGGGTGATGTTACAAAGGAAGCACTTTTTTTTTTTTTTTTTTTTTTTTTACTACACACACAGATCAACACATATACACACATAGAACGTGCACACTCCCGCCCACCCTCACCATTGTCATGTATAGTGTTGCTAATCTGGCCCTGTCGCTTCAGTATCAAACATAACCTCTATTTGGGGGGGCAAGGCCTCTTTTTCTCTTCCATTTTGTGTTGGTGTCAGTGTGTGTGTGTGTGTGTGTGCACGTCTGTGTGTTAATGGGCCTAGTCAACAGCATGGTACAATGGGCGAGCTGGCTTGGGATGACTGTTTAAGTGTCGGGACAGGAAAAGAGGGATAGGAGTGAGGCGGGCCGGTCTGAGGCTTTGATGTTGCTGGACCAGAGGAAACAACAGCTTGTAGATGACACACAAACACGCATTGTTGAAAGTGGTTAATGGGCACAGTTTAGGATGGTTGTCAGGTGCCACGTTAAAGGAAGGGTGTGGGTCTCGTCCTCTGGTTATCAGGAAAAAAGCACCCCGTCTGTCCCACAAGAGGACAGTCCTCTAATATTCTCTGCCCTTGCATTTGTGTGTATGTATGTGTGTGTCACCCCAGGAGAGCTGCTTGTTCATGGTTCATTAGCCACACGTACACTTCTGTTCTGTTCTCACTGGTGGAAGAGGGACACATTCAAAGCACACACACACACACCAACTCATACACACACACCGAATATTCCTGTTTTGTTCTGTTCTGCCGGCTCTGATGAACTGGCACGCAGCCTCCTCCCCTCTCCTCTTCATCTTCTAGTAATCGGGGTACCTATGAGACAGACAGGTAGCATCTGTCGCCTTCTCTCCCCTGATTCTTCCTCCCTCTGTTTCCTTCTCCCCCTCTTCTACGCCATTGTACTGAATTTCTCTTGACGACCAAGTGATGTGATAATGTACAGCATGTCCTGCAGAATCTGTGCAGCCCCTAGAGAAAGTAATAGTGAGATTTTCACACATTTTATCTATTGAATGCACGCAAGCAGTCTGTGATTCTCAACACCCTGGTTTTCATCTTTCAGGACCTTCCACTCCTGCTGAGCTATTGCACTTATTTTTTTGCAGTTTGATCTTTGGACTTGAACCTCAAAAATCACTGTGAACATTTTTTACAGCCTTGGTGTCTGTTAAAGATGAACAGTTGCACTCAACATGGCGGAGGCCTCTCTCGAGCCTGTTCAGCTGCTCTGTGAAGCTGCTACCATCTGCTTATTCAGCTCCAGACTCTGTCAGATCTGCTGGGCCACGATGAAGCAGCTCTAATGGTTTGGTTTTGAGCAGGGCCTCAAGGTTGATTAGCATATTTTCAGCCAGTGGTACAGACAACAGCCCCCCACCTTCTACTCCCCTCCTCCATCCTCTCCTCCACCCATGTGTTTGATTCCTCGGCCGTGACAAAGAGCTTCACCCTTTATCCATGTGTGTGTTGGTGAGATGGGGGGGCCCTTAGATTAAGGGAAAGCTTCCTGCTCTTTATTTGGGGAGTCCCCCCGGGAGGCGCTTTGGGAATAACTTTCGTTGAGTCACTAACGCCTCCTCTCTCACACAAATACACACCTTTTAACCATTGACCTGACTGCTGGTTGTTGTGTAACTCCTAAGTATGTGTGCATGGACACACATCATACTAAGGCCCCCCACCCTGTTCAGTGCTGCAGAGGTTCACTCCTCTATGCTACAATAACGAAAACTAACTAAAATACCTGAGGTGGGAGCATCAAGTGTGTGACAACACACTTTCACATACATACACTGTTGTCTATTTAATTAATTTATGGTACATTTTTGCACTGAATTGTGGTGTGAGCATGAAACACACAGAAGTGTTTAGCTTTAAAAACTATATAAGAAAACATACATAAAGCTTTCAGACAGAGCTACCACACACATTTCAGATATATTAATCCATAATCTGATATCTGTGGTTTTCATTTCAGAAAAATAAACTTGGGATAAAACATAAGCATAACCATAATAAACCGAGGAACAGTCACAAGTTTTTATTATTATTATTATTATTATGACAAAGTCCGATGAGCTATTGACGTCGCGCTTCGTCCATCTGTTCATCCGTCATCGTCCACAATTCACTAAAATCTCTTCTTCTCCCTCAATTCTCAACAGATTTCAAATCTGATCGATTTATTAGATAGATCGAAGCACTGGGCACAAACCGTTTTCTTTGTCAAAATTTGCCTTTGTAAACAATTTGTTTACAACTTTATTTTTCCAGTTGCTCATTAAAATCATTACTCTTCCCTCAGTTCTCAACGGGTTGCATTTCCAATTGATTCACTGAGTTCAGTTTCAATCCAAGTCAAAGAAAGTAATTGTTCCAATATTAGTTTCCACCAACAACCTCCTGCGTAGCATTTAACAGCTTTAACCACAGTAATATGTCATTACCCAGTTACCTACTTTTGTTTAGTCAGATGTTTCCCCAGCAGAGCTTTGGGGGCTTCCTATACCATTCACACTGTTTTTGGCATTTGTGGATATAAACACACCGCCGCAGTGGGATTGATTTTATGATCTATTGAATGACTCCAGATGAGCACTGGGACATTGGCCCTATCTTTCTCAACTAAAATAAACTTTTTTCAAAGTGAATTGATCTCTCTCACTACACATTGCATTAATTTAGTAGATGTTAATTGTCCTCTACATCATCTAAATGTATTACAGAAAAGATGGGATGTTTTTTGTTTTGTTTTTATTTTATTTTTATTTTTTTGGGAGGGGTGGGGGGGGTGCCTGCAGCTGTGGATGTTCTGACGTAACTCAAGAGTTCATTTCAATACAGTGGAACAAGAACAGAGAAAAGTGTTGACCAAGAGGAGAATCTACCGGTTTGTTTGATCTATAGGATGAGGTTCCACTGTATGAACGCTAGGCTGGTTTGGATGTACTGGTTTGGGTCGGGGTCTGAGCCTGGACTGGAGGTATGGACTTCATTTATGATGATGGATTAGCTTAAACTGAATATGCATACTCAACTAGGATCATTCATGGGAAATATAGTCAATATGGCATGTTTTCCCAAAATTAAATGCTTTTTAGGCCCAAACTCTTCATTGATTTTTCGTTTTTTGCCATTCAGAGGATGCACCCATAGGGGACATTGGAATGATGCTAAGTTGTTTAAATTGAGCTCAACTGGACTCAGGATTTCCTTGTACCAATATTGATGACATTGTGTTGCTGACGTTTGTGGATTCTTTTGCATTTTTGGAGTTGAAGGTCATGGCAGAAAGAAGCCCCATCCAAACAGCAGCCATTTTAATTTGTTTGACAGGGTAGAGAGGTGATAACCTCCTCTGCAGCCACACATCCAGGGAGGAGATGGGGATAAAGAGAGGTGCAAAAACAAGTAGAGAGAGAGAGAGAGAAAGCAAAAGCAGGGCTGAGCAGAATAGCGATAAGGTGGAGATGGAGAGAGAGGGAGTCAGAAAAAGAAAGGAGGAGAGAGGTGGAAAGGAGAGCGGTAATATTTGATTATGGCTCAAGGCTGTGTGTTTGTCCAAAGGCTAAAGACTGTCAACCAGCTAATCGCGGAGGTCGATGCGTGGGTGTCTCTGTATGCATTTGTGAAAGCATGCGAGTCTGTGTGGGTCATTGCTACCAGCACATAATTTATGCTGAGTACACGTGTCTGTGTGTTTCACTGTGTGTGTTTGTGTATGTTACAATTTCTGGATGTCAGTTACACTTCTGTGGGCCTGAGGAGAATACAGTGGTCTCCCACAGGGCACTGTTAGTGCCACTCTCATACAGATGCGCTGGGCTGCCACTGTGTCAGTTTGTGTGTGTGTGTGTGTGTGTGTGTGTGTGTGTGTGTGTTTCCCCTACAGGAAGCAAAACTGACTCCTCTGGGCTTAGAATTCTTAATAGGGTTGGATATGGTTTAGAATTTTTCAGATGTTTATTGGCTCTAGCTCTTACCTCATCTTTGTCTCATTTCATCAGTATTTAATTAAAAGAAATAACAAAGAAAGTCAATAATCTGTAAGCTCTTTTGAACACTTTTTTTTTTTTTTTTTTAAAGATCCTTGTCACAACAATGACTTCTAATCAGACAAATGCACAATCATGTAGGTCAAATGTCAGCTTTGAAACATTTGTAAATTACACTGAAAGTAGGTAATTAATGTCTTTTTTCTGGTAGTAAAATTCCAGTTGTGGATATTGTGTGAATATAACCTTTTTTTTTCTATTTTTCCAGATATTGAAGAAGATTTGGAAGGCGGCAGATGGTTGGTATCCGAGAAGGACAGGGAGGTCAGTGGCCAAACAAATGTATAACTTTTATAATTTAATAAATGTAACTGTGTGAAAATTATTGTTGTGTTGTGTGTGTGTTTTTAGGCTCAAATCTATAACAAAGACAAGGGTTCCAGGTTAGCAGTGCAGAGGGTGGCAAGCAGATACTATACCAGCAAGAACGTTCACTGTAGAAACTGCAACAAGACCGGTCATCTGTCCAAGAACTGCTCTGAGGCCAAAGTCAGTTCCACTAGAACCTTGGTCGCATCCGCAGCTTATACATGCTGATGAGCACACATATGTATAATGGATGTGCATGTGCTTTTGCAGAAAGTGTCGCCGTGCTTCCTTTGTGGAACCCCAGGACACCAGTCCAGCGAGTGTCCCTTCAAGCACTGTAACAACTGTGGCCTGCCTGGACACCTGTACGCATCCTGCAATGAAAGAGCTTATTGGCACAAAACATGCCATCGCTGTAACATGAGAGGACACTTCTTTGATGTAAGTATAACTGAGTGATTTATTTTGGTTTTGTCTCAATTTTTTTTTTAAATCCTGGAAATCAGGGGCCGCCAATTCAGGGTTTCGAAATTAAACTTATTTGTATATATTTATTTGTGTAGTGAGAATGGTGTCTACAAATCAAAAAGGCCTTTCATTGAACATTTATATATATATATATATATATATATATATATATATATATATATATATATATATATATATATATATATATATATATATATATATATATATATATATATATATATATATATATATATATATATATATATGTATATGTATGTATGTATGTATGTATCTGGCTGGCGTCAGGTCAAACTGAACTGAAGAGCAGTACCGGGAGTGGAGTCAGGTTGGGGCGGTTTGTCGCCCTGTCCCTTCACCAACCCCCCCATTTTTTTTTCCAACTACGGCCTCAGGTCAGACGAGACAAACCCCTGAATGTAAGCAAATTACTAAGCGGAGGAAAAGAAACTGACCAGGGTTCCCTCAGTGGGTCTGGGTAGCCGCTCGGTGCTGGGAGGATCCACTCGCAGGGCTCCCCCCTGGGTCTGGCTTGTGCTCCCACCGGGAATATTTTCTCTGCGGCAGTGATGAGGAAAGCCTAAAAGCCCATTTAAATTCCGCCAAGAAACGACGGAGTTGTGCTTTTGCCGGTGTTTATTCATCTGTCCGAATCTACAGATGGATTTGGCTGAAATTTTCAGGAAATATTGATACTGGCACAAGGAACATAATATTAAATTTTGGTGGTGGTCAGTGGAAGAGTGTGTGTGTGTGCGTGTGTGTGCGTGTGTGTGTGGGGGGGGGGGGGATCTGTGCTCTCTGAGTTCTTTTCTGGTTTACTTTTCAGGATAATTGATTCTGCCATTTTGCTTACGTATATTTAAGTATTTAGTTTACAGTTACATGATACTCTTAACCTCTAGCCCAATTGTACTATGGTGTTTCATGTACTTTGTTTCAAATATTATAGGTTTCTAACTTGTTGGAGAGGCTATATATTCATTCATTAAGTATGTCCACCTTTATTTAGATGAAGTAGTTTGTGATATCTGTGAAAAATAACCAGTTAGAAATATCCAGGTATGGATTATATGTTACTGAAAACTTAATCCGAAAGGTATATAAATAAACATATAAACCATGTAATTGATAGACATTTAATATGAAAGTGCCTATCCAATGTGCATCACAGCGCTTTTTTAGATGTTCATGTGATTACCCTTCCCTTTTTTTTTTTTCCTGTTTTCCCTTATTTTCCTCTTTCCCCCCCACTCTCCTCATCTTTCCTTTTAATGAGTGACCAGGGGTCAGCACACGCTGCTGTTCACATTAATTGATACACTTCAGCAATTACAACTTGGTTATGTCTCTGCCATGCTACATATTCCAGCTGTGGGTCTGTGTGTGTATGTGTGCATGTGTGCATGTGCTGGCTGTGTGTGTTGGCACTGAAGGGTGAATCTAATGACCATCAATGACAATTATCCCACCGCAACGTTCATTACCTTGCCCATTTACACTAATGCCATAGAATGGAAAATCCTGTGTGTATGCAAGTGCCTGTCTGTGCCCCCCCCCATTCACTCATACACACCTTCTCTCTCACTCACTCTCGCTAGCTCACCGTCAGTCAGTCATGTACTGTGCTCTGTGTAATGGATGAGTAACCAGGTGAACACCAGAGGGAGAGGGGAGACCAGGACACACACAGCCCATTTTCTCTCTCTCTCTCTCTCTCTCTCTCTCTCTCTGCCTCCCTCCACCACTCTTACTCTGTCACAGGTTCCTTCTTACCTCTTGGATACCCTTGTTCATCTCTCTTTCTCTTTTGCATATTGTTTTCAACGGCAAACTAAAGTGCAAAGTTGTGTGGTACTGTAATTACGCCTTTCTTGGAATGCATAACTTTTTTTTTTTCTTACGCTCAAATTATATGTGAGTGTGTGTATGTTGTAGAGAAAGAGAGTCAGGTCTCTGTCCCCTGGGCCTTTCTGTGTCTCTCATTAAAGACAGACGGTTGACGGAGCGCGAGTATGTCGCTCGCCTCGCCTGTCGCCCTCGACAACAACACACTACCCCGGCGGTCTGGAGGGAGAGAGCAAATGGGAGGGAGTGGGTGTGGAGAGGGGCTGTTGACGAAGAGAAAACTAGATGAGTGGTGGAGGAAGATGGTCTGTGTTCAGAACTATGTAGAGCAGAATAATCCAGAAAAAGCTGTCTAGTCTTCTTTACAGGCCAGGATTTGAACAGTGTCTGTAATTGGTGCCCTTTTAATGTGAGGTCAAATTACATTGTCATACAAATTTGCATAGGAAATTGTTTATGTACTTAGTTTACATCGACTAAACTGTCTTCTTTGGTCAGGTTGAAATCCTCCTCTCCTCTCTCCCTCTCTTGCTGTCTCTCTCACTCAGTAGGTGTGTAAGTAGATAAATCTTGTTGCCTGCGGCGACTGCGGCGTTTTCAATTTCCCAGTGGGAAGTGGCGGCAGTTGGGAAAGGATGTCGGAACGCTTAAGGAACAGCGTGGCGAAACCCCGGAGATAATGCTTTAGCCACACCGGGACAAAACGACTGACTGCCTTACTTACTGTCTGAATGAATGATGTATTGCACAGGGACTTGAAGGGGGGCTTTGCCTAAAATCAGGATAATAACATAAGTGAGAGACAAAAAGACACTTAAAAGTCGGGCATGGAAACTAATCCTGCCGTTTCATTTCGTTTGGAGCCTCTAGGGCACCGTCCAGACCAGTCACCTGTCCATTCGTGTCTGTTGTGCTGTTTTCTGTGAAAAGAATTAAATTCCTAAATGTTTAGACTTTATTTTAAATGGAAAAAGTGTCAAAAATGCTGAAAAGAAGTAACAATTGCTATAAATGCACTGTCACCCCCTCTTTTACTTCACAAACACTGATTTCATGTGACTTATTTTATTGCATTCCAGATCTGATGGTGTTTTTTTTTCCTCCTCAGGCTTGTCCAGAAATCTGGAGACAATACCACATAACGGTGAGTAGTTGAAGTAAAACAGTTCTCAATACTGACCCAAAAGCTCATTTCCAATTTATAAAAAAAAACACACTACATCAAATGTAGGATCATATACTGGTTCCATTTTAAAAGAGTTGATCAAGTCTCCACACAGATTTATTATGATCCCCAAAGAAACAGATCAAGGGAGTTTTTCCTCACTATTTGATGGACAGATTACCATAAGTACTTTTTGATGAAATGGTAAACCAGTGTTTTTCAACTTTGGGGTTGGACCCCATGAGAGGTCACCTATAATTCAAATTCTGTTGCCTGAAAGTTATACCAATTGATTAAAATAATAAAATATATGGGGAGTTGAGAGACAATCAGAATCCATAAAACATGGCAAACTGAGTCTGAAACTGACGCACTGTGGTGCTGTTTATCTGTCAAATGTTCATTGATATCAGTTTCAGATGCTGCAGCTCTTTCATAATTTGTAGTATGAGTTATTGTTTGTTCAGTATTAATTGTCAGCCTTGTAAATACAAGCTGGACTGACAGTACATGTCCTGACCAAGAAAAATCAAATTCTCACTTTGTATAATAATCTACACCTGGCTTTTCTTCTGCCTCTGTCCATAATAATATACATTATATAGCCTAAATGTCCTGTAAAATTAATGTTTATTTGCAGCATACTATAGCAAACTATTACATGGTCAAAAACAAATACATTTTAGCAATAATTGTGTCTCCATTTTCAATGTCGGGATTCGCCAGAAATGAGTGATTTTTAAAATGGGGTCATGAGACAAAATATTTTGGGCGCTACTGCAGTAAAGTCAAACTACATCATATTCACCTGTATGTAAAGCTCCTGCTCTATTCAAAAGTAAATAAAACCACTAAGATATAACCACAATCACATTTGGCCAGATCTCACTGGATGTAGCAGTTCTGCACAAAATCCCAATTAAAATCTGAGAAATGTAAAAGAACACGGTAGTGGGTTCGTGTGGGCGGGGGGGGTGACTAAGCCTAGTGACACTTCAGTCTTTTTCATGCAGAACGTGCCTCATCAGAATAAAACCATTCCTAATCCAGCAATTGAAAATATGACTCAACCATCGTACATCCACAGTATTAATATATTAACTGAACATCTCTGAAATTGACAAACCAGAGACATTTCTGTTATTCACAGATTCATTAATTTAATTAGCGGTTTATGGTTTACCTAAAAGGAAAACAAGTTTTAAGTGATATAGTCAAACCAGTCACTGGTAACATGAAGATTCATGGTGATGAGCATTATCTCATTCAATGCAACATCTTTCACTGTCTATAAAAATCAACCACATTGTTTCCATTGAGTACGCATCATGACATTTTATGACTTGTACAATAACCAGAAAATAAAGAGTTTAGAATGTGAAAACTCAACAAAAATTCACCTGAAAGGCAGTATTTTTCCTTGAGCAGTGTGAAGTTGAAGGTGTGACATGATCACTCCAAATCAATAAGTCAGTTGTGATTGGTATTGACCTTGCCCTGTAGCAGATGAATGAACCATAACTATAGCGGAGAAAAATATCTCACAAGATTAAGGAAGGGCCTTGAGTGATGGGAACCTTAGCTAAGTGCACATGTGATACCGGGTGTGTGTGTGTGTGTGAAATATGTCAGAGTTGAAAACTGTGTGACAGTCACATGAGCCATATGTCAGCGGGGAGGCATTTGCTTATTTGTGTGTGTTTATCCGAAATCTGGAAAGATAACTACTTTTCTTGGCTCCACATTGTGTGTATGTGTGTGTGCATCTGAGCAAGGGGGTGATATAGACCTCAGCCTAAGAGAAAAGAGCAGCTTGTTTGTCAATTAAAAGACGTGATAAAGCATGAAATGGGCTGCCAACGCCACGCGGGACGAGGGAGTGAGAGAGAGGGAAGAGGAGTGTGTGTTTGCATATATCTTGGTGTGCACTTTGTGTGAGTGTGTGTGTGATGGGGGAGGTCTGTCACTCTTCTCTATGGAGATTAATTAGCAGGGGCTGTCTAATGAAAAGGCAGCATCGTTAGCGCTAGGGTAGCACGGCAGGAGAGACGAAGGGAGTGTGTGTGTGTGTGGGGGGGGGGGTCGGGACAGAGAAGTTCCAGGGGAGATGCTGGCAGAGAGAAAGGGAGTGAAGTTTAATTCTTACTCATGTGTTAGTGGCAGATGCACCATGCTTTACTGTTACCACTTTTGACTGTGGGCCACAGACACTGACGAAAGAGTCATGGAAGCACACTCGGGTCGCCTCACAAAATGATCACACCTTCAGTTTTGTGTGTGTTTCAGGGTATGTGTGACTGCATGCTTTAACGGGTGGAGGATTGTGACCCAGGTCTAATTGAAGTATTTAAGCCATTTAAGCACTGGGAACAGAAGGTCGTTACAGATCCAAACTGGCATGGGGGTTAGGGACACACACACACACACACACACACACACACACACACACACACACACACATGCATACACAGGGTTCCTTCTGTTTAAGACAGCCTCATTTTATTCATGATGCTGCTTATGACCCTGAACTCCCCAATGTGAGAAGGTGTGTGTGTGTAGGTGTGCGTACATCTATGTGTGTGTGTGCGCGTTCGCTTTGGGAGATGTGACTCTGTCACCTTCCGCTGGGCTCAGCCAGGTGTGAAAAGGCATTCTGTCAGACCTCCCTGCTACTGGGTCCATTTATCCTTTGTGCGTGTGTGTGTGTGTGTGTGTGTGTGTTTGTGTGTGTGTGTTTGTGTGTGCGTGTGCTCGGTCCGTTTATCTTCTGTGAGTGTATGTGTTGTCTGCCTGCACCTGGCCCTCAACTAACAAACTCCTCTAAACCACACAGTATAGACCACAAAGCCCTGGGGTATTTTCTGAGAGAGTAAGATACTGACACACACACATGGACACACTTCTACAAATATATAGAGCAGTAAATGGAGTAAAAAGCTATCCACAACATTTTCATCTTGTCTGTCTAAACTGCATTTATAGACATTTTTTCACAGTAATATTTACCCAAAGAGTTTTTGGGAAGGTTTTTTTCTGCAGCTCTTTCAGTCTCACACACTCACACAGACATCTTCAGTCCCCCTAGTTTTACTTCTTTTTTTTGCATACATCTTTATAGCACTGGGTCATTCCTTTCCTTGCAGCCCTGTTCTGCCCACCTCCTTTGTTTTTTATGGTTATTCAGCCTGTTACTGACTACATAACAATTGTCAGCAGAGAGTGATTGAAATTGTCTGCTTTAATGCTCTCTAGCCGTTCTGTTTGGATAAAATGTTTTTGTGGATGCTGTTTTATCAACTGTAGAAAGGATCCTTCTTTCTAAGCCATGTTGAGAACAAGTCATTCCAGTGTGTTTCAGTGGGTGGGTCACTTTTGCTATTTACACATGCATCTCACAGTCTCATATCTCAGCTGTACATTGCATCATGCTTTGGATTTCTTGTATTACTGCCCAATGAAGGCCATAAACTGAAACATTGTCTACCTTAATGAAGTTACTGTTCTAATTGTTGTCTTACTGTTATTACTATGATTTATCACTGCAAAAACCGACAGGCAATCACTGTTAAAATGACACTACACTAGTGATCTTTTGGCATGGTGTTGTGACATTAATACTACACTTTCCAGAGTGATGTCATTTGTTTGGAATTAGCTTTGAAACTGCAGGAATAGAAGTATTCCAAACAGAAAATCCTGTTTTGAAATGTAATAAAGTAATTGACTAATTTCCAGAGCATAGGGTGATGCTGAAAAGTAGTAGCAAATTTTCCACGTGACTCTAAAACCAGTCATCAGTGTCTTTTTTTTCTGTCGTCAACAATCTGATTAGGAAGTAGGTAATGTTTTGAGGGTTTTTCCCAGATGTTGTCTTTGAATTGAAGTTACAGTGGTTGTATTCAAAATGAATGAAGTCAACAATACAAGTAAAAGAAAACAATAATAAGGATTAAAGCTAGGATTGCAGGGTGTGTGTGTGTGTGTGTGGGGGGGGGGGGGGGGGGCAGAGTGTTTTTGTGTGTTCTACTATATTCTTGTTTTTGTTGTTAAAGCAGATATGTGCTGCCTGCGCATCTGCTGCTTTTTTCCCCCCATTTCCTTTTGTTGATTAGTAATCGATGTGATTGATTAGTGATTGATATTGAAGGTAGCGCCATGGCTGCATGACGCGATCAGCCTGGGAGGGGTTGGTCAAACTGAAATCTCGTTTTGTGATCCTTGGATATGCAAAATGACAAATAAAGCTTCTTGATTCAAAGGAAGTTCATGAAAGGCCACAGTACAAGTTGAATTGTCTGGACTCTGGCTGCAGTAATGCATGTATCATAAAATCATGTATTGCATTGCATGCAGCACCCGTGGGTCCCAGTCCCTTTTTTTCCCCCCTCCATGTGTTGTAGTTGGGACCCTGCAGGCCTGTTAGGACCAGAGTGCCACTGGCTGTCAGTTGCAAGAATTGCAGGCATTCTCTTAATCCAACCACTCACAGCAATGACATTTTTTTTCTTTCCTTTTCTTTTACATGACTCTAAATATGGGTCACATCACAATCGGACCTTCTGTTCGATTATTTCTTCTTTCTGCTTCTTTCTGCTTTCTTTTTGCTTTTGTTGTTGTGTAATGGAGTGGGAAGGTGCAGTTACATTCAACATGATCCACCTAAACAGCAGAACTGCTCCTTGTAAGGACAAGAAGCAGAGTGATGTAGTTTGTTGTAGGAGCTGCAGGAGGACGGTGAGGAGAGAATGAGAAACGAGCAGGATTGAACTCATGAAACGGAGTAAAAGCAAGAGGAGTGAGCTGAGCAGCTGATTGGCACAGGTATATCAGTGTGAGCATTGATTGGCCTCCCTTTAGATAGTAGTGGTGACACCTGTATGTGTGTTTATTGATCGGTACCTCTGCTCAGGGTGTGTGTGTGTGTTTGTATCGAGTGGATTTTCTCTTCACGGTAGTATCAGTGGGTGTGTATCGATCTCTTCCCTAGGGACAGGTGTAAGTGTGTGTGTGTTTGTGTGTGTGTGTGTGTGTGTGTCATGTCTTTGAGGCTGCCTGTGAGAAAAAAAAAAAAAACGGTCTGACCTTTTTGTTCGTCACAGGAATGAAGCCGTTTAAACTCCTCTCCTTAAACTTCCATTTGGTGTCCCTCTTTCTCACCTGACTGCCCTCCTTTTCCTTTTTTTTCTCCTTTCACTTTTAGCTTTTTATACTTTCTTTTTTCTTTTCAATGTCTTTCTCCAGAAGGTATGTCGAATTCACACATACTTTTGTTAACCCAAGGTTAGGACATTATGCCCAATTCAATTCCTTTTATTTTCAGGAAATACAATATAGCTACCTGTCTTGAAGAGGAAAAAAAAATTGTAAAATGTCTTGTTCTCAAAGTAAGCCACTTGGTTTTTTTCCCTGTAAAAAAGCACATAATCATTTGAGCTTTAAATATTTTAATGAGTTTATATAATTTTAAATTACTTTTTTGTAAAAATTTCACTTACAAATAGTATTTAGCTTTAAGTATGTTTGCTATTTAATTTAACCTTTTCTAATTTATTTGAAAGGAAAGGAAATGGTTTTTAGCTATGCAGGACAAAACAATATTATAAACAATATTTATATTTTAATGTTTTTGGATTTTTTTTGTTACCTTTTCTTCTTTCTATTTTTTATCCCCTTCTTCATTCTGTTTTTTCTGAGTCAAACATCATTGTTCTTGCACATATTCAAGTCAAATATCTTTCAGGTAAAAGGCAAATACAAACATATTTGCTGTTCTTTAAGTCATTATATAGGACAGTCTCATATTCTTTATAAAGGAATCTGAGACACATCAGATTATTTTTTGTGATACATCATGTGAATCAACGGTAAATTACATGTGCATTTTCAGAATTATTAATTATTTGATTTGGTGGAGTCTGCGATTGCATGTGGTACATTGTGTTCCTGGGCTATTGTGTCTTTGATGACTTTTTCTATGCTTTCTGGAATGACATTAAATCATCTATGAAATCCAGGCTTTAAATCACAATATATGTTCATATATTGAGCTGCATGTGTGTTTACAGGGAATAGAATCACATTTCACTAAATTTGACAATTTCTTATTATTTCACATTACTTCATTTCATGTCCTAAAATACTGCAGTCATTCTCTGGGTATGTTTTACAAAATTATTTTCTGTAACCCACTCCCTTGACCAAAAACAAAACTGTAAGGTGTTTGTTGCCACTGATTTGTGTGTCTGTGTTAAATATAAGTTAATATCTGTGACAGGGTGCATCTCTTCCTCTTACCTCACCCAGTCTCACTTGAGTGGACACAGTGGGCCTCTGTCAAAGGACCCTTCACATCGATGTATGGAATTACAGCGCCCTTCTGTGGCCGTATGTAGAACTGCACAACCAGCAAATGGAGCAGGACAAATTCACAATTATGTGTAGTGTTTGTAAAATGTGCATGTTTTAAAGTCTGTTCACATAATGACTGTACATCTGTGGTGTCTACTGCTCTGTGAGCTGCTTTAGTTTTACACTGAAAATGGTAAAATAATGCACACAGTGGACTTCTGTATTACTTTAGTAAAGGTTCCTCACATGGCGCATTTTAAATATAATTCACCTCAACTCATGCAATTTTAAAAAGGCAATACCTTTGCATAAATTGAATTTAAATGAATAATGGTATAATTTCAAATGATATAATTGCTCCTTCTCAGTGGAACAACATAAGTAACTTTACAAAATAAATGGTTTTGCGCACACAAAAAATAGATCGAATCTATTGTTGAACTAAATTCTTAAAATTGCTCATTCCAGGTACTTTGATTGCTCTCCTAGATGAGTAAAAGCTTCACAGCATCTCGACCCATAATCTTTGACAAACGCAGAAAAGAACAGTGTATTGTCACTCTGAAGGCTTTATTCTTTCTGCTGAATTTAAATTCTACCTTTAGGTTTTGACCTTTATTCTGCATGCTGCCTCTGTCCTTCCCTGTGTCTGCTGACCTCGTTCACTCACTTCTCTTACAAAAATGTTCTCAATTCAAACAGCGTTCTGTAAAAATCCTTTAAATCCACATCCATTCAGTTGGCTGTTTTTGCTGCCTCATCATTGTACAGCGCTGTACTCTCCAGTCTTCTCACACCTGTGCTGTGTCAAAAGGCTCTCAGCTCTCTATTCTACTTCAGACCGTTAACACTGACAGCACAGGATCCAGGGCAAAGTACATTTTAAATGAAAATGGCTTTTGTTCTTTTCAGTCAAGTTTTATTAACCACTAGCGGTCATCAGGGCAAAAAAGTAAAATTCTGCAAGTTCTAGTCGCTGTGCTAATACCTTCCAACATGTCCAGTGAGGGCGGGTATTTCATATACACATGCACTTATTTCTCTGTGTATTAGTACCCGCACTGTCATTTAGACATTCTTTATTATACTACATAGAGAATATGGCAAGGAAATAACATTAAACCAACTCAGAATTAAATAGAGCAATTACAGAAATTAAAGCAAATGTATAAGTAAAGGATAATATGAAGAGTAGGAATTATAAATATATTTTAATTGATTGTTTAGAAGGTGAATTAGTTATTTTAAAAATCAGTTGATCCTTATTCAAATGTTTCAAGGAAAATGCTATACTTACCCATTCTTGATTTACCATTTATTTTCTCTATTCATTCAGAATCTCTAAAATAATAAGTAAGTTATATACAGTTTAATAAAATAAGTAATAAATTAATGAAGAAATACATTTGCCCTTACTAGAAATGAAGAAGTAATCATTTTTAATTATTTTAAACATCAGTTGGTACAGCTTCAGTGTGTGTGTGTGTCTACTCAATAAAATCTAACGGTTCAAGGAAGTTAAAAAAAAAAAATTCTACAAAACAAAGTCTATTGATCCTTGTCATACCACACTGACAGTTTGCTGTCATTGCACCAGAAAACAGGGGCGTTGCACTGGGAGGTTATTCTTTGGTGCAGGTGTCTTCACATACTCTGCTGTATGTACAGGCAGAACCAAAGGAATGTACACAAAAATGCACTCGCATGCTCATCCGTACACACAGCGGCTGTGTTATCAGAGGTCTTGCAGGCTTTGCAGGTCTTTGTGCCTTTCCGCTTAGCTGGATGGTGTCGATGGTGTGTGTGTCTAGAAAGGTGTGTATTTGTGTTTGTTTGTAATAGGTTGGCTGAGATGTAAAATTAGGGTTTAAATATTCTAACCAGGGCAAAAGACTGAGTCCATCTGTACATATTAGGTTTAAATCCCTGTCTCCAGTGTCCGTATGTGTCATCTCTGTCTAATTGCTGGGAATAAAAGTGAGTAATATATTTCCAAAAACCTGGCCTCACAAAAAGAACCAGCTGAACTCAGCAGTGAGAGCAGAGAATGGAAGTGGAATAACTTGGGCTTAGATTTGAATAGATTAGCTTGTATCCCCTGTTCTGCCTTCCACGGTGTGACCAGATTACCTCTAGTTGTTCCCCCAAAAGAGGGTTTTTTCTCCAGAGGTGGCAACCTTCAGGCACTCAACTCCTGCCTCACATTATCATTACATTCCAGGAGCATTCTCTCTGTCACTCTAAGGAAAATCAGGACTCGTACTGATTGTCTTCACACTGATTGACTGAGTGACGGGAGGAGATAGCGACAGCCTCTGGGAATTACACTGTGTGCAAGTGTGAGTCCTCACAGGGCGCAGGGTTAGGACTCCGGTCTGAGTCTTTGTGAACTAGCAGACACAAAGGGGGCTGGAATCACATCTGGTTATTTGGGGGGATCTCCCCCTCCTCCCACTATGTACCCTCCCCAAATACTCATATGCACATCTCCACCTTAACCTTTTCTTTTTTCTATTTAAAGTAAACACTGTAATGTGTTGTTGTTTTAGTAAATTACACAGTACAAACTCTCACAGGATTGTAAGAGGATTAATGGTTTGGTCTGCAGTTCATATTTTGTGCCTTCTTTGAAAAGATGCTCACTGTATAGCCATTTCATCACTAATTCAGAACTGTCTAATTAACTCTCCATGTTAACCTAATATGTACACACTGGCATGTTGCACATGCATGCACCACAAGGGTGTGTTTGTTTTGGTATGAGCCCAGTAGTCTTGCGTTGTGTTGCAAGGCTGTTTTCTATGATAAAGCATGCAGAGTTGGTCCCCTGTGGGTTCGGTAACATATGCAAACCTCTCCCCACTGCTGCAATAACATATGCAAAACAGCGCCGCTGGCCCCGGCCCCCACGCTCCCACTCGTTACCGTTTAGATCCCACCCCTTTCCACATACACTCACAAGCCTGTTTGCCTCTCGGATTGTGTTTGATAACTGTGTGTGTGTGTGTGTGTGTGTGTGTGTGTGTGTGTGTGTGTGTGTGTGTGTGTGTGTGTGTGTGTGTGTGTGTCCTTCAGATTGTAGTTTGTAACAGTCTGAGCTTTGTGTTGGCCGAAGGATTATCACGGCTTTGCCACCAGCAGCTAAGGCAAGGAGCAGAGGAGAGCAGGGCTTAGACAGACAGAGTGTATGTGTTGGGACAACTGTGGGAAAACAGTTGTGTGTGTGTGTGTGTGTGTGTGACAGGAAGAGAGAGAGGGAGAGCGCTCATGTGTCTGTGTGTGCATGCATGAGAGGCCACGGATGGCTGGTTGACTATGTCCGCACAGCGAAGGCCTTAGGACCTTCTCAAACTTCCTCTATACTCGCACACAGCCTAAACCTTCAGTCCTTTCTGTCTGACTGGTGAAGTATCACCCAGCAGCTCCAGAAGCTCTTCATGTTGTATCAGTCGGCAGTGGGTCAGGCCCAGATGCACTCAGAGGACTGTTATTAAAATACAGACCGATGTTTTCAAAGAGCAGAAAGTTACAGGAAAAAAAACATCTAATAAAGGTCCTCATCTATACTAGTTGTAGCAGTGGGAGATGGAGGCAGGGAAAAAAGCAATTACAAAGAGTACAAATGTGTTTGTTACAAACTTCAGAATGCAATTGCGGTCCAAACTCCAAATGAGACAATGGATTAACAACTGAAAAGTAATTATTGTTCAAGTAGTTTATCAAGGAAAAATGTGTGTGGTTTCTGTTTCATGAATGAGAGGATTTGCTGCTACATATGGTTCATTTTGATTTGGATGGACTTCTAAGTTACTTGTTTAACTTTTTTTTTGTTTGATACCAATTGCCAAAACCCTTTAATGAGCTCAGGCTGGATTTTTTTTTTTTCCATAGGTAGTATAATGGAAGATTATTAGAAAAACATAAAAAAAAAATGTTTTAATGGAATTGGTTTTATCTTGCTCATGCCTTATATGTATTGAAACTATTCACTGTACACACCCATGAATATTTTCTCTGTCCATACTCTCTAAAATCACAATCAACAATGGCTAGTTAGAAGTGTTTTTACAGGCAGATCAACACAACTCTACTGTATCACAATACAGAAAGAACACAGCAGCCTATCTTTACATTTACTGTATTGATTTGGACAGAGTATCAGATGATGCATGGAACTTTCTACAAATATGATGTTGACAAGTTGTCTGTTGTTGTATGGGATCAGACTTTGTTGGACTCTCCCTCAAACCTATTAGAAAACTAAGGATCCCAACCAGATAGGATCCCTGTTAGCTATTGAGATGGCCCTGATAAGAAGCACAGAATGAAATCAGACAGTGAGAACAACAGAGGCATGAAGCTTCATCCTGTTAATTAATATCATATGAGACCCTTCCACTCCTCCCCCACACACACAAATGCACATTCATGGCAGATTTCAAACAGTCACATGTTGATGGGAGAATAGAAGAGGATTTCATTTCTTCTCTTTTTTTCGCTCATGCTTTCATTGGTGGTGTCTATGTGCTGGATCAGAGTACGTTCAGATAACGCAAGCCCAAGGTCAGGGAGGGAGAGACGGAGGGAGACCTACAGCCAATTTACATGAAAGATGAATGGGAAGAGGGGTATGAAGGGTGGAGGTCGGGGGGCTTGAGATGGGAACTGTGATCTCCTTAGGGTGGGTGTGTGTGTGTGTGTGTGTGTGTGTGTGTGTGTCTTCGCAAAAAGGTCTGTGATCTCCTGGCCTTTGTGATGGAGATGGGCCCGGCCGGCCTGACCCGATAATGACGCGACGCTCTAATAGCATTCATCCTTTCTGCTGCAAAACTACTCAAGCGGAAAAGAGAGAGGGAAAGAGAGACAGAGAGAGAGAAAGGGGAGAGGGGAAAAAAACAAGTGTGAGGGTTGAGGTGGGGATGAGGGGTGTATATTGGAGAGAGGGAGCCAGGAGGAAGAGAGGGGAGAAAAAAAGGAGGGGAGGTTAGCTAAGCTATGTTTAAGAAATGACGTGAGGCGCGAATCATTTGTAATCTTGGAATCAGGGTTGAGAGGAAGGGGGGGGGGGGGGCACCTTAAATGAGTGTGAAGGTGTGTGTGTGTGTGTGTGTGTGTGTGTGTGTTAGAGAATGACATTAGGTGTGTGTAACATTAGGAGTAAATGCAGTGTGCCTCTGTCTCCTCTCTCTCTCTTTATCAGTGTATATTTGCTGTGGGCGCTGGAGCATGGAAGGCTTTCAGAACACTGGCCCATAGGGGACAGGACCTTGTGTCCAATACACACACACACACACACACACACACCTACACCTACAGACGCTTACTTATCATACAGGGTCATTACAGGCCTCTAACTGTAGCCCCAGTAATCACTGGTTGATATCAGCACCCATATTCAGTGCATAATACACAGCAGCCCATTTCAATAGAGAGCATGGGAATGATGGGACCAAAATGGGAGCTTGTGAGAAAAATTAAGCTTAAACCAGTTTTTATTGGTTTTCTAGTAACACTGTCCATTTCTCTTTTTTTCTCTCTCTCTGCTTAGATTAAGAAAGGTCTTCCTGTAATGCCGTCGGGAGAAGACAAGGGTCGTACTCCTGCTTACTGCTACAACTGCGCCAAAAAAGGACACTTTGGCCATGTGAGCTGCTTTTATTTAAATACCTCATTATTTATCTGTATTTTTTCGTTTTTATTACATATGTAGTCAATGTCTCTTCGATGCTACTTTGTCAAATCTAATCTCAAATGAAGTGCAGAATTATGATGGCAAACAATGGCAGGCAGTTCAAATGATGAAGTAAAAGATCATGTTGCTAATCCCTACTAGAAATGTTCAATTCAATAAAATGTAAAAAAAAAAAATACAAAAATTCCTTGATTTCTCTCTGCATTGTCATTCATCGTTTGCGTTTCTGTTAATTTGATGCCACATACAGCCAGTATATTTTGTTTCTTGTCGCACAATTTCGGTGTCATGCCTCTATTTGTGTTGACCTCAGGATTGTACGAGGCAGAGGATGTTCAATGGGACGTATCCGAGCACTCCCTTTATCAACCATTATGACACCACTGCGGACATGAACCGTGTTGGGCACAAGATGAAGATGAAGGTTAAAGGTCAGCCACAAAAAAAAGAAAAAAAACCTGTCTGTGTATTATTACTCCACCCCCCAAAGGGTTGGTGAGGCTGTTGTTTTTGTCCGTTTGTCAGCAACTTTACACAAAATGCTGGATGAATTTCCATGAGATTTTTAGAAAAGGCGCAAGGTGGTCCAGAGTAGACCACATTATTATTTGGTGAATGGAGGTCAAAGGTCAATGTAATTAAAAATATGTTTTCAGAATTAGAGATCAGGTAAAAAAAAATTGGGATGGACGGGATTTATTGTGCCTGGCACCACTTCTTATATATCATATTTATCAAAGCACTCTTCATTTGCTAAATCTCAGTTTATGACATTATTGCATTTACTGTACACAAATGGTATTGACAGTAAGCAAAACAGTTGCTGGTTTTGAGAGGATGGTTGGTGACATTTTCACAATATTAAATTAATTGGAGTGTTATGTTCAGATCACAGTGATACAGATATTTTCAGGTATTTTTTCCCACCAATTTGAAAATTAATTCTGTCCACACAACCTCTGGTAATCTGTGAATTTTGCTTCCACGTGCCTTCATAAAACTCTCACAAATGAGACAGTGCACTTTGCAATGGAATTCATAAAAGATCCATATAAATATAGGTAGGGATGGGTCATCTGTTATTATTTGTGCATACTGTATATATTATCTGTGTCAAGATCGAAATATAAAAGACAGACACATGATTGTACAGTTTTATTCCCTCATCCAAGGAGAAGCAAGAAGGAAAATATTTATTATATAAATATTTATATATATTATAAGAGTATAATGTAAAAATGATGAGTGACGACTGTAAATACTTAAGCATTCTGAGAAAATAGGTTTGAGAGTGATTGAGATACAAAAGAAATTGTGTAAAAAAATTAGATGTGATCAAATGTTCTCAGTACGATGGAAGAATCTCTGAAATAAAAGGTAAAATCAGGCTGTTTGTCTTTTTATTTTCCAGAACTAAAGAGGAATGGCATCTTCGCCTCTGCTTTTGAAAGCCCCTCCACTCCAGGACCACCAAAAAAGAAACAAAAACTCAGCCATGATAGAAGTTACCATTCTCATAACCACACAACTTCTGGAACAAACCATCCCACCTCCAGCCACATCTTTTTTAGTGATACCTCATCACCCAAAATGTATAAGTGCAATAAGAACAAACACCAGAACTGCACTAGCTCAGAAAAACCGTGGAAGCCCAAGAGACCAGTGCCCCAATCGAAGAAGCCACTGCCAACACATAAACTGATTGTGGATGACACTATCGACTTTCCAAGAGGGGGAGGAAATGGAGGGGACACGGAGAGGAAGAAGAAAAAGAAGAAGAAGAAAAATGGCAAACCAGATCACCTCTGTTGGACTGCATCTACAGACGGTCAGAGGTCACCAAATGAGCAAGTGAAGAAGGACTGGAAGCAGAAAAACCGGGCATGGAAGACTACAAAGAAACTTACCCCACAGAAGTACCCCACTGACGAGAACCTTTTCATCATCAAACAGAAGAAACGCAAAAGATAACCAGCAGCAGGAAAGACGGGGTGTGATATATATAGATTTTTTTAATGACCACTCTTTGTTCAGAATATGTACAGATCAGAGGGTACATTGAGTGTGATCAGATCTCACTTCTAAATAGTTGTCACGATTGCTGCTGTTGAAGTTCAGTGTAGTTCACCATATGGTCAGCATGAGAATTACAACTGATGGTTAAAAAAAAACAAAAAAAAAAAAAAAAACACTAGCAATGATACTCATTCATGACCTTTTGACCAAGTCTGCAACTTTTGATCTTGATATGTTGGCCACTGAAGTGAGAGTAATGCAGGCGTACTAACGGCTTTTGGCATTTTCTAATATACTGAGAGGCTGACTAGCATTACTAATGAGCATAAAGAAACCATCTACTTTCATTTTAGAGCTGACATAAGAATAAGTCTGGCATTTCACCTTTTATTACATCTGTCAAGTTTAAAAGAAGCTCTTTGGTGTACACAGAATTACCAGTGCCTGTGCTCTGTAAACATTTTAATATCAATGCTGCTGTTGCAGCTGGAACCAAAGAATGGTACATTTTATTTTAGATATGTACTGTTAGAATACAGCCATTTTTGCTGTAACAGCCAATGTGCTGGAGTTGTAAAGACATGCAATACATGAACATAGAGAAAATATGTTGAGGCTGCAATTTGATTTAAATCTAACCTGCTCTTGTGGGACAGTGATAGCATACTTTTTTTTATTTTGTCTCATAATATTAATGTAAGATCAGTTGTACATAGTTATTGTTATGGATAGAGCAAAAACACCCTTAAGATTATTAATTGATGTGAAATCAGGTCACCACGAAGCCTCCCTGATATGGAAAAAAAAGTTGATTTATTTTAGTAACTTTGCTAGCTCAGTGCTTCAGAGAAATAAAACAGTTGTTTGCTGCTCTAGCTCAATTATTTGTTTTTTTTTCTCCTTGAAAATCTGTAAATCAGTAGTACTTGATATTGCATTGTCAATTGTATAATTTGTCTATAACAATAAAAAAATATTTGGTTCCAGTGTTATTTTAAGTACTTGAGTGGTTGTGTATGAGTGACAACACACCAGCACACTAAATACTACTACATACTAAGTAAATACTACGCTTGGGTCAAAATATTAAGCACATAATTGCACCAAAACATACAATATTACAAATCTGTTTACATGTCATTGATGGATTAGTGTATGGTATGATGCATTATAGTTGATTAAGGCGTTCAAGCTCAAAAAAATCCCACATTTTAATCATTTCTCTGTTTTTTTTTTTATGGTGGTGTAATGATTTGCATTGTATGTTTAATGTCAAATTATATTTCAACCACAACAGGGCACCAGCCTCAGCAAAGTAGTCCAGACTTCGCTGCATCAACAACATGATGAACATAAAATACATTAAATTGCAAAACAGTGTTTTATCTTAAAATATGCTGTGGAAAAAATAAAATCAGGTGTTTGTGACAGAACATACTGAATTTATTTTTGCAGTATGAGGTAGTACAAGTACGTTTTTATGTAATTTTTTTCACTTGTAGATGAAGGTGGTAGTTGTCAGGAAAAATGTTAAGTGATGGAAATGAACAAAAAAAAGCCTCACATTTGCTTCTCATATTTTTCACCATCGTCCTTGTGGTATTTAAAATAATTTTGAAGATTTGTCTTTTTTGGTGGCTCTTGTTGGTGATAAACTGCAACTACAAGTTTGTATTGAACTGTACTTCAAAGAAGTGGAACAGTGTGTTGGCATCCAGAACCACAAGGCAGCTTACAGAACCTGGGACAATGTTTCCGTCCAGTCCTTTTAGCCTCTGTCATTTCCTGCCTCTGGTTGCAAATATTTAATTCCTCTGTATTTATTCAACTGCACTACACTATCCCAGAGTCTGTAAAACATGCCAAGCTGTTATTCTACCGTTTTACATGTAATGATGAAGAATAGAGCAATTGATGGTGTTGAAAAGTAAAACGATAAGCCTTAATTGAAAGCTAGACATCTAACATCAAATCCTACTGCATTTGTCAAACCATTTATTCAGGGATTTCCCTTAGATTAAATGTTTTTATAAGGGTTTTCACATCTTCACCTACCATGGTTCATGCCAACCTTCCAACTTTGATGTAAAGCCATGCACTAACACAAAAAATCTTTGCAGGTAAAACACTCATGGAGAATAACTTGTTCTAAACAAATTAATTTAGCCCTTTCTGTAGCTAATTTAAGAAATACATAGGTAATTATAAAAACACATGGGCTCTGTCAGTAGTTGACTGTTTGGATCCAGAATGTCTTTTTTTTGCAGCTGACTTGAGTCGTCACCTTATTTTGGCGGAGGGATGTGTGTGACTGAATAATCCTGAAGGCTGTGTTGTATGGCAGGGTCACCGTGACTAACGCCTAGGTTGACAGTTCAGACAGGTGAACGAATCAGCTCGCTGTTGGAAGCCAATTCTTTTTTTTCTGTTAACCCTTTAACCCCTGATGCGTCAGCGCTGATGCATTCTGAATGGTTTAGTTTAAAAGTTCAGAAAGTTTCAAATTGTGTTTTGTGTTATAGAGTCCGTCGGTGCCGCACGAGGCAACGTTTTCCTTAACGGGACGTCTATTAGCAGTTAAGCAGCAACAACTCGACCACTGGACGCACTGAGGAAGAAAGTGAGAATGACCTGGGACGCGGCAATCGACCTTGGTATATAGAGGGGGCGGGGCCTTCCTCACGCGTCGACCTGTCTGTCAGAGACAGACGTTGTGTCATTGGAGCTTCCGTAATGGCCTCGCCTGAAGCGATTCCCATAGTGAAACACCGAACGAATTTGGAAAAAGAACCACTGTACTAGACAGAAGACAGGAAAACCATGTGCGAAACAGCTGGGTGTCCTGCGCTAGTGCCGGGCTCCGTTCACTCGAACCCGGCTAGCTTGCAAACATTAGCTTGTTAGCCACTGTCGTTTCGGAGATTAGTTAACGCATCACGGCGAGCTAATTCTCTCTAAACGGTAGCGGGTCACAGTTGGGCTCACACCGACTATACCCCCAATAAAAAAACGTCCACAGTTTCACCCCTGGGTTATTTCTTCCTTGGTTGGCATGGCTGACCCGGCCCCTCACAGATGCTGGGCAGAAGGAGGGAGGGGCGGGCAGCGGTGAGACCATAATAGGGAGCCTAAGTGACGCGATTCTATTTCCGGTCGATTTCCGGGCAATGGGGCCTAAGTGCCATAAAAATGAACGCGAGTCAATGGAGGGATAAAAGTAATTTTCTGGTCCCGTTTGAAATGTGCTACGATTTCACATATGATGTCTGTGAGTTTTAAACATACATTTTCACATTGAGAAAGCACTCACTTTGGACAGGCATCCAAAGTTACGTTAGGTTTTATGTGAGAGTAAGTAATGGACTACAACGTTCGTCTCACAAATATTACGTCACCACCAAGCTTCACCATCAAACTATTTGAAAATGGCTGTGACTTTGGTGAGCTTCACCTCCTTTCGGGACGAAGGCAAGAGCATCAAACGTGGAGAAAACCACTTTAAATCGGGGCATGTGGAAAGTGGCAGCTACTCCGGGGGAGAGATAGTTGGTCGAGTGACACCCAGCATGCGGGACAAGCTCTCGTCAGCCGGGAAGCGGTAGAGGGAACATGTGGAAATGGTGTTGTGATTACACCGGGGCACAAAGCACACAGGCATTTTCAAATTAAAAATAGAAAAGGCGGTATATGGTTTGAAAAGTCAGCTATGCGACGTCTGATATGTAGTCCAAACAGAGTCCAAATAATTACATATTTTTACACGCTAATAAATCACAAAACACGTATCAAAGAAACTCCAAACGCACATCATTGGTTATGATTTTAATTGAATTACAGCAAATGTGTGATTCAGGGCATAAAGTAAAGTGGACCAGAAAATAATTATTTTCTCCTCATCCACTCTCATGTTAAAATTTTCCCAATTTAGGCCCAGTGGACCGACCGGAAAGGGCGGAGACTTAGGCTCCCTATACATCCCATTTATGTATGGAATTGTATTATGTCTCCTATGTATGCAGACTTATGGGGTACCCTGGATTACCCTTTGTCGTTTACTTTATGACCTACTTATTATGTAAACAACCCTTCTGTGTTAAAGGTCCAGTTTAGACTGCTGAAGATCAGACCAACAAGGCCTCCGTACCCAGCTGAGACCCAATCCACATTGCACTGGACATGTGTGGCTCTTTCTCCGGTTGGTGGTCCCGCAGGAGGGTGGACCTGTATTGTTCCTTCGGCCCCACAGTCAAAGACCTGGCCCCCAGGTGCTCACAGAGGACCCCCTCCTCCAGGTCTGGCTCCAGGGTGGGGCCCCAGCATAGGCAGAGTTTGGGGGAGGGGGCAGGCAGGCAGGCAGGTGGTGCCCTCAAGCAGACAGGGGTTTCTCCCCTGAGAAATTTTTGAAAATACAGTTGTTAAAAGTGCCATTTTAACACATATGAGAATGTATATATACATGAGTATAGATCAATAATGGAAGGTTTTTTTTTAAGTCAATGGTGAATAACCTAACACAGGCCTTATATGACAGAAACCCTCTTGCATTGCAGTAAAGTACAATGTTTTTGTAGTTTTCAGTATTTGCATCCAAATATATTTCATGTATTGCAGTAATGCTGTACTATACTGCAGTAGCTCAGGTATATCACAACCAATGCTATTGAATTGAAGGGCCCTTTTAGATACAAAGATGACTTCCCCCTGTTTAATAACTATAACAATAATCTTGAACTGTGTACACTTTTTAATGGTGGTAAAGTAAAAATATAAGTAATATACTGCTATTTTATTGTTGTAAGCATGCATGTGGATATTTTGTGTTCAGATACTCTGTTCATGGGACTTAACCAAGGAACTGCAGAAGTGAAGTCATTTCCCTGGCTGGCATGTCTTGATTTTCAAATCAAGTCAGGCTAACGGAGTCAGCTGTTCCAAGTGTAACCACTGTCTGCATTGTGTTATGACTTTTTTTTTAATGAAGGCTGACACTTTTTGTAGTTTAATGTATTTAATTGTCTGTAAAAGCAGTAAGGAAACACACACTGGTCAGTCATGGTCACATTCATCAGTTGCTAGGCACAGCTATAAGGAAAAAGGAGTTAGCTCATGTTAGCTTAGCATTTGCGCTAAGTTGCTAACTATTGTGTAATTAAAAAGCATAACCAATTTAAATTATTCAGTTCCATGCTATGTATTTAGCACTTACTTGAGCATAACACCAGATGTGTTCTATTATTTTCACATTTTAGTGTAGTGCTGTGTGCTGAGTGACCTACCATGGGCTCAACCCTCTTTTATTCATGCTGTGGTAACGATGAAGCCTCCCAGTGTGTGTTCCTGACAGTGATGGAAGTTATGGTTCATTTTAGAGAGCTGGTTCCTTTGACTCAGCTCACTAAAAAGAGCTCTTTTGGCTCTCAAGTGGCTCCTCAGATTTTTTTATTTGCTTAAATTAATATATTACCAAGTTATATGCACTGGGTAGCCCAACCGCAGTATCCCCATTCATTTCATGTATATGGGTCGAGGATCGCATCATAGTCAGGGGAGGCAGGCTAAAAGATTGTCTTTCAAATTTCTTTGTATATGCAATAGGACAGTACTACAACCAATCAATGTAATCTTTATTATGATGTAGTTAGAGCGCCGGAAAGTTCATGGAGGAGTCCGGAGAATGTTTAACCTGACTCACGTCATCTGGTTGCATTTCGCTATGCTCACACATCTGAGTACCATGAAGATCAGGTTGACTTCAAAACAAAGGAGCCAATCAGTGTTGCAGGGTGGGACTACCCGGCGGCGTTGTGGCTGATGTGACGTAGAGCAGAAGCGACGGCAGTGTAGTCTTTACAGATACACAACAATTGCAGCGTACCTTAGGCAGTGCTGGGGATAACAGCATTAGAGTATAATGGCGTTACTAATGAAGCCGCATTTCGAGTAATGGAGTAATTATATAATTACTTTATCCATAACTGTGTCGTCATTACCATTACTCAGGAAATAATGTGATGTGGTACAATTTGATGAATATGGGCACAAGTGTTGCCCTGGGTACAGAGGAGTTGGAGTTTTGGCTTGCATTCAGCTCAGTGTAGAACTCCACTTGCGTGTATGACAACAAAATCAATCATGATTTGCTAAGAAGTTGGATAGGTGGGGTCTCAGCTGTCTTGTTCCCACACATGCAATGCACACAAGTCAAATACACACACAGATGATGGCAGCACCAAGTCGCAAGGTCGCATTGGAGCTCTGTTTGTTAAAAATAGTAATTACACAATTAATATTTGCTTTTCTCTTTGCTAATTTGTTTTCTAAGCAAGTTTCTGTGCCTCAATAGAAAGGGTGTATACACTTCAAATGATAGTAACATAAGTTGTTGTTTGTGAGAATTCAGTAGATAAATGTATAATAGCAGAAGAATAGACATCATTGTATGTTTTTTTTCCACTAATAACAATATAATAAGAATTTACAGATGTCATTATTTCATCACTACCAGTTCACATGTATACTTAAAAGCAAAGTTAAAAAATATAATTTTGAACAAATTCAAGTAACTTTCAACAAATTTAAAATGTATACCCTGTTTATGCAATCTGTTAATTTTGAATAAATCAATATTTGGCAAGTGGGCATTGGTCCTGTAGTTTGTGGAGATTTGAACTGGATTAACATGCAACATACTAAGCTAAAGTCAAGCAGCTTTAGTGCTATTATAAAGTTATATGGATCTGCACACACTGCACACTAATCCACACAGTTTACAGCATTGTGATAACATGGTTTATTTCTGTCAGCTTAGCTTTACCATTGATAATAGGTCATAAAAATCTTTCATAGTGTTTTTAAGGAAGCATCTTAAATCACACCCAAAGTAACATCACAGAACAAGGATAAATACCCTGTTTAACTGTTTGTTTTTTCATGTCATAACTAATTGCTTTGCTAGTGGAGTAACGTAGTTAAGTAACGCAATTACATTTTGGGGAAGTAACTAGTAATTGTAATTAATTAGTTTTTCAAAGTAACTTACCCAGCACTGATGGGACACCCAGTATATTCATATATATATATATATATATATATATATATATATATATATATATATATATATATATATATATATATATATATATATATATATATATATATATATATATATATTTAAGTGAAATTCTTTCAGATGGTTTCTCCACAATGTTCTTGAAAAATTATATTTTCTAGATATGTCATTCATTATTTTGCAGTAATAAAGGGTCCTGTTATTGAACGCTAAAAGCATTGTAGGGGTGTCCAGTCTTAGTCCTGGAGTGGATCTAAAATATAGATATTTCTCTCTTCCAGAACACCCGGCAGTCATTATCAGGCTTCTGCGGTGCTTGATGACTGGCTTATCATTTGAATCAGGTGTGTTAGAAGAGAGATACATCTAAAACGTACAAGATACCGGCCCTAGAGGAGCACGATCGGACACCATTGAGTAAAAAAAAAAGCCATAACATCACGCGATAGGGATATTTACTACATTTGCGGCGGTTCCTAAATGCAACAGATGAAAAGCTCGTGACGCAGTACGTCGCTCCACCCCATGTTGTGCAAGTGTGAAGGAGTGATAGTTCACTACATCCCGAGATTCGCTTTCGATTTTGTGCTACACAAGATTCCAGAAGGTATTTAGTCACCTTGTATGACATAGATATTGAGTTCGACAATCTCTGCACTTAGGTTTGGAAATTCTCGAGATAACGGGATGTCTTCAACCGGTGACGCCAAACTGGACGAGGCTGTCAGCCAATGGCTTCAGTATGACAAGGTAAAGCTGAGCTGGCTTCATGTGCTGTGACTGGGCTGAAAATAAATGAAATGTTTTAATGTTTCCAACTTAGGCTGTCGTGTGAGATAAAACGTGATCTCTGCTTATTGACGAAGAAAATTCATTATAGATATTAAATATTGCAACTTGAAACAAATTCCGATTCTGCTATATTGTTAATATATTTACTGTATCGTGTCAGTATTTTTCTATAGTGTAATAGTTAACATATTTTATTTATTATTAAAAAGAAGAGCTCCTTTTGTTAAAATTATGTGAAAAGAGTGTCAATGTTCAGTTTGCTACAAAGACATGACAAATAGGCTAATAATATATGAAGAATAAATACCATTCCAAAAACATATCTGATGGAAAGTGTGTGTGTGTGTGTGTGTGTGTGTGTGTGTGTGTGTGTGTGTGTGTGTGTGTGTGTGTGTGTGTGTGTGTGTGTGTGTGTGTGTGTGTGTGTGTAATCAAGAGAAAAAAGGAAAACACCGAAAAAATAAACACATATTAAATTTGCTAGTTGAATAATTATTATAAATAATAGAATGCTTATTAATTGTCTGTATTATCATTAATTATAAAGAAATGTAACTTGCCACCAACACACTAAATACAACTTATAGACTATTCTGGGGAAAAAAAAAAAAAAAAAAAAAACCGGTAGACTGCAGACTTGTAAATTGAGATTCTATGTAGCTCTGAAAATTGTAATGTACAACAAATGTGACAGATTCTCGTGCTACCTCTTAGCCATCTTCATTTAAGGGACATACCAACATTAGTTTTACATTAGTAATTAGACATAGAAAATCCTTGGTGACAAACTGACAAAAGTTCAGATTCTTAGGTCTATAATCAGACTTGCATGCCTGCAGTCATCTAACAAAAGTCATTCATGATCTTAAAGAGATGTGGGTTGCTACCAATCAGGTCGCAGTGGAAGAGGGCTGCAGATTCATTAGTCTTGAGATAATTTCATTAGGGTTGCTTGCTTAGTGGCCAATTTCAACAGGAACTGTCATATGAACCTACTTAATGTAATGCTGTTCTCCACTTGCGATCGGTTAGTGAAGGCGTTTGCTTATTTTATGAATGGACACATCTTCCCTACCCAGACTAACTAAACAACAAATATTTACATAAAAGTTACAAATAATTTGTTTTGAGAAGTCTTAATTTAAGCTCTATAGTACTGTATTAACACATGCTGAGTATGGATGGTATTTTTATGTGCCTTATATACTATGTATATATTGTTTCCTTTCTTTGTAGAACCCCAAGACTATGTCTATGGTGCAGGAGTTGGTGAAGAAGGGAGCAGTTGAGGATCTGAAAAAATGTTTCTCCTCTAGAATGGAGTTTGGTACAGCAGGACTGAGGGCCGCCATGGGTCCAGGCATATCCTGTATGAATGACCTCACTATCATCCAGACCACACAGGTTGATTTTCTAGATAAATTATTAATGTATTAAACATTGAGTCAAATGCAGAGTCAGGACATACACGTGATTAATTCTCAATGGTTGCACTGATGGTCTTGTGAACTGCATAGCTCACATTCTACCATTATGTTCAATCATTACGATTTCTTTCTTATTGTGTATCCTTGGCAGGGTTTCTGTCAGTATCTGGAGAAGAATTTCGGGAACCTTAAGGAGCGAGGGGTGGTCATTGGATATGATGCCCGTGCCCACCCACCCAGTGGTGGCAGCAGCAAACGCTTTGCCAGCTTAGCTTCAGCTGTATTCATCAGCCGAGGGGTGCCTGTGCACCTCTTCTCTGACATCACACCCACACCCTTTGTGGTAATCACTTGAACTTGCATAATTTCCTTCTTTGAGATTTTTGTCAACAGTGTACTCACACTTTAATCAGTTTTAATCATTGGATGGAAGCCAGATGGAAATTGTCTTAGTTAGAACTTGTACTGGAACATAAGTTATTGTAATGTAATGTTACTTTTGATTTGGATTTAATTAATAGGAATAAATGTATTCATGACCTTTGCTCAACATTACAAGAGGCATATTGACTAGAGCAGCAGTCTACAACCCTGGTCCTGGAGAGCCGCTATTCTGGATGTTTTAGATGTAGCCTTCTGCCAACACATCCAATTCTAATGATCAGTCAATCATCAAGCTCTACAGAAGCCGGTTAATGACCGTCAGATGTGCAGGAATTGAGAAACCACATCTAAAACATGCAGGATTGTGGCTCTGAGTACCTGGGCTAGAGCGAAATCATCAGGAAATGACTTACAATTGAATAGCTGAAACTGATTGCCGATACTAAGTGTTAAAATTGGGTGATAAAATTATCTCATGTCTGATGTTAATGCTCAAAGGACAATTATTTAAAAAAAAAAAAGTAATATAACATCAGGTATTAGTGAGTGGAAGATAGATGGAAATGTATATTTATTTTTCTGGAAAAAAAGTATTCTATTTGGTCTAAGTTGATCCAAAAACCTTTTAACTTCTATTCATGTTAGGTAAGTTGTTTGTGCTCATTAACTTATAGAGTAGATGACAGCTGGACTGAAGTTGCTGGGCAAATTCCACTCAAAAAATGTTTTCTTTGCTCTGCTGCACTGCAAGTTGCATAATGCACATATTGGTATGAATCATGTGCTGTTACTCAATTCAGGACCTTTAAAGATACTTATTGCATCATTTTACGCTCACTTTTCACGTGAATACACTGTGGAGGTCTAGACTAAAATGTAAAAAAATACATTAGACTAGATATTCTATCACATTTGGGAACATGCATCGAAATTTTATTTGTATTAAGTTATATATGTTTGTTGGAGTTGTTGTTTTTACTGTTGTAGGTCTGTGTCTATTTGTTTTTTTTTTTGCTGCTTCCTGCTTTTACTGTGTGTTTTATGCCTTTTATGCTGTTTATATGTTTTATGCTTGAAATTTGCATTATGCATAAAAGTCAGAAGGTGCTTTACAAAAGCAATAGCCTTTGTAAAGCACCTTGTGACTTTAATGCTCTTGAAAGGTGCTATATAAATAAAGTTTATTATTATATTTTATGATAGAATGTTACAATAGCTTGTCCTGTTGTATTTGTACTTTGCTTTTGGAATTGTGGACTATTGTCACAAACATATATATATTGGATCATTGTTTTGGGGGAGTTCCCACGTTTATTTTTAAGTTTTGTGTATGTTTGCAGTTTTTGTTATTTAGTAAGGTAACATGTTCCTCTACTTTTCTTTCCTGCAGCCTTTCACTGTTTCTCATTTAGGTCTGTGTGCTGGTATAATGGTTACTGCTTCTCACAACCCAAAACAGGACAATGGATATAAGGTAACATGATTTACTAATTCCACATTTGTAATACCACTGGCCCATTGAGTGATTTTAGGTCAGTTTTCTTAGGGTGCATTCTTAATTCTTAATCTTAATTTTAACCTGCACCTACATCATACATGTACTGGATTTCTTTCAAGTTTCCCCCCACTGTTTTTTTTCCCTTTTAGGTGTACTGGGAGAATGGTGCACAGATCGTTTCTCCTCATGACAAAGGTATCGCCAAGGCCATAGAAGAGAACCTGGAGCCTTGGCCCGAGTCATGGAACGCAGAGGAAGCGCTGAAGAGCTCCTTGCTTAAAGATCCCTTTCAAGATACCCACACACAGTACTTCAAAGCTATCCAGAAGCATTGTCATCACAGGTGCACCATACATGAACTTTACAAATGAGAATTTACCAATCAGAATACCTGGGGCCTGACAGAAAGGCATGCTGGGATACCAAACAGATGATTCTGTTAAGTCAGTGATACTTGTTAAGTCCTGACATGTAACTTTTAAGTCATATGGGGTTATATCCTTAACGTTAGAGTTTAGTGGTAGAAAAAAACAACCTGTGGGGCACAAAAACATAACAGCATTTTTCTTTTGTTATTTTTCTCTTAACAGAGAGATTAACAAGAGTTCAGAGGTGAAAATTGTCCATACGTCTGTCCATGGTGTTGGCCATGCGTTTGTTCAGTCAGCTTTTAAAGCATTTGACCTTCACCCTCCGTATGCAGTAGAGGAACAAAAAGACCCAGATCCTGAATTTCCCACTGTTAAATATCCCAACCCCGAGGAGGGAGAAGGCGTCCTAGTATGTGCTATTCATTAACACAACTTTATCGTCAGATACTGTGTGAGTGAGACTGAAGAATTATGTGCTTTGCAGACGCTGTCATTTGCCCTGGCAGAGAAGGAGGGGGCAACTGTGGTTTTGGCAAATGACCCTGATGCTGATCGACTGGCTGTGGCTGAAAAGCAAAAGAGGTGTGTTTGTGTTAATTGTATAGTTGTTCTTCAACCTTTTCCTTTTCCACCTCATATCTGCTTCAGACAGATATAAAGTGAAAAATTCTTCTGAAAATTCTCTGTACAATGAATGGCACTGATTTCACAGTTTGTTCATCAAATAATTTTAAAAGCCTTCATCATGATTGTCACTGAAATAAAAGGAAAAATAGCTGATTTAAAGCTGTATGCAGAGGGAGCCTAGTTTGCATGCTTGCTGTTTCTTAACCTCTGTCAATATCTGTCTCTGTCAGTGGACAGTGGCGTGTATTCACTGGTAATGAGTTAGGAGCTCTGCTCGGCTGGTGGATGTTCCATTGCTGGAAACAGCAAAACTCTGATGCTGGTGCTGTCAAAAACCTCTACATGCTGTCAAGTACTGTCTCATCCAAGATACTGCGGGCCATAGCTCTCAAGGAGGGCTTCCATTTTGAGGTAATAGAATGAGCAATGCAATGAACTGATGTGAAATACCCATGAAGGAAGTATTCATTTTAAAGTATATACTGTTAATCTCACATTGGGAAAACTGTGTTAAAATGCTTATAACAGGAGTAAAACACCAAAAACATATGATAAATATGAATTTTATATATTTTTTTTATTAATATATTTTTAAATCACTATGCATTTACTTAAGCACCCATTTAAGGAAAGCTATATCTGTGTTGCTGTGACAGGAAACACTAACAGGTTTCAAATGGATGGGGAACAGAGCCAGAGACCTTTTGGACCAGGGCAAGACTGTTCTGTTTGCCTTTGAAGAGGCCATAGGTTTGTTTGCAGCACTCAGTCAGTTTTTCCCTGTAATGATCTCTACAGTGTCACAAATTAATTAAATTTGATCTACATTTCATGTGATGTGAATTTATCTGGGATCATTTGATGGTCAAGGCCAATGTGCTGTATTATTTTAGTGTTGGATAAAAATATTTACAATCATAAGATTTGGATATAGCTGAAAACAATAGGAGCTATTATATGAATTAATGAAAAAGGACAAATTTGTAATGGAATACATATTAATAACTTATAATGGTCTGATAACGACCCTATGCAACAGTAAAACAATCTAAGGCTAGCATAAGTAGTAGTTCTGAAATGGCCTCTAATTATTATTTTTATCTCATCCTTAATATTTTTTACAACTGGATATTGCAGTCCCCTTATCTATGACACATTACCCTGACCTAAATAAATTTAGATTTCTTCATTATTACAAAAAAAAGCCCCACCTTTTACCCTCAGGAGATAAATAATCTATCAAACAACCACAACTTAAATAGATTGTACATTTTTAGTTACCTCTAAACAAAGAATATTGGACAATACCTTCAATGACACCTTTGTTTCAGTTAAAGGTTATTAGGAGTGGCTATGAACATGTGTATTCAAACAAATGTCTGCAATATCACATTGTTTATACTGTTTCTGTATAGCATGATTATGTTGCTTTAATTAGAGTCTCATGCCTTTTGACTGTGAGTGACTTCAGCAGCTGGAGGTACACACATACCAAAGATGAAGAACTGAAGTGTGTGTGTGTGTGTGTGTGTGTGTATATTTACAGGTTACATGTGTAGTCCATCTGTATTAGACAAGGATGGAGTGAGTGGTGCAGCCATAACAGGAGAGATGATTTCTCATCTTGCCACCACAAACACAAGTCTTTCTCAGAAGCTTGCAGGCATCTTTGAAGAGTAAGTCACACCATACATTTGAGTATTTTACTATATTATTTCTGAATTTCCAATTTAACTCCAACACTGTTTCTGTCTATCAGGTATGGCTACCACATCAGTAAGAACTCCTACTTTATTTGCCACGATCAGGGAGTGATTCGCAGTCTGTTTGAGCGCCTGCGCAACTTCGGTGGCAAGAAGGACTCGTATCCTGTCGAATGTGGTCGCTTTTCTATCTCTGCTGTTCGAGACCTTACAACAGGGTATGACAGCAACCAACCTGACAACAAGGCTGTAAGTGCAAATCAGATTTTATTTATTTTTTAATTATTTATTTTTTTACTTGTATCCATTCTGTTAAGACAGTTTGAACAACACAAATCTGACCCAGTGTACTTTCATATGTGGTCCTAAGTCTGATGCATATCTGATATTTTGCTATGTGCCTTCAGTCTATATAGCCAGATTACATGTATCTAACCTTTACGTCATTGAAATGTGACAAACATCACAATTCTGTGTCCCAGGAGTGTCACTTCTGTAAGCACAGTGCTATGTACCTGTGTAGTCATGACCTCTTTTGCACCTGAGGGTCACTTCAGGGTCACATTCATTTCATTCTCAATACTGATAGAAGTTGCATGTACTGTGTAATATGAACAAACACAAAAGAATCGGATTTCACCAAAACCTCTGATTTGACCTATTGCGTGAATGTATCCTTAGTGTTAACAACATTTCACATTTGGTTGAACAAGCAACCTTGTGCATGGTGTTGTGAAGATCACCGTGGTTACTACAAATTCAGTAGACAATTCTGTCAGTCGGATCCAGATGATTTTTTTTTTTTATGTAACTGCTTGCTCAGGGGTTACTCTTCCAGCAGTAATGTGAAGAATATTCTCTATACACAGATGTATGTATTGCAATTGGAATTTTGGTTTCCAATTCTCTTGAAGCTGTTTTTACATCCATCTATCCATCTCTAAATCCTTCCTGGCATCTCTCAGATTCTGCCCACGTCTAGTTCCAGTCAGATGATCACCTTCACCTTTTCTAACGGGGGAGTTGCCACCATGAGAACCAGTGGTACTGAGCCTAAAATTAAATATTACACTGAACTCTGCACTGCTCCTGGGAATAGGTAAGTCAAGACAGATACCAGTGCAAATGTCTCAACTATAAAAGGAAACTCAGCATGTAGACATACTGATGATATTTTGTTTTTTTTCCCTTTTTTAGTGATGTGACACGTCTGAAGAAGGAACTGGATGAGTTGGTTGATGCAATCGTTGAAAACTTCTTGGAGCCACAAAAGAATAAACTGCAGCCGAAGCCAGAATAGCACCAACACTTGAAATTGTCCTGTGACAAATTGACTAACTTTTCACATAATGTCTTAATTTCAGCAGAAGAGATTTTAAAGGGACCATATTATACTCATATTCAGAAGGTTCAAATACATTTCAGAACAATCAATTTGAAGTTTGTTGTCGAAAAACCCATTTTTTCCTGGACTTATCCCAGCCTGATAACTCTCTCGTGAGCACTTTTGAAAACATGCTGTTTCTGTGTACTCCTGTTCATGACTCCTTTAGCACAAGCTACACCCCTCTGCATTTCTGGAAGGCAGGGGTGTAGCTTTGGCCTACGTGTCCTACCATGCACTAATATTGACAGAGTACATTGTTACGGTTCGTAGAAGTTCTGTAGTCCAGCCATACAAATTTGATCCAGAGTCGAGTAACTCTAACCCCTGATATTATTTACTGCTGTTGTGTATTAACATAGTATCAGAATCAGCTTTGTCCTTTGGCATATTACAAGGGATGTATCAAATGAAATGTAGTTTCTTTGGTCTCTCCAAACCAAGGCTGATCATGTGGTTTTGAAAAATGGTGCTACTAATCATCAGAAACAGCAAAACAAAATTAAATGGTTGGGCATTTTTCAGTTAAAACAAGATGTCCATGCAGGTAACAAAGATAAAGGCACAAAGGAAGTGTCAACATTGGTGGAGGTGTAGGGAGTGTATGTCAGTATAATTGTTTGTCTGCAGTGTGTGTATGTCAATGTACAAGGGCACATTTAAGATAAACACATGAACCCAGATAAGGATAAACACTGGCTGTTCTTTTGCTCTTGGGGGATTTTTTTTCCGTAACCCTTTGCGTTAAGACTTTGTTAAGCACCCCAACTGAACGTCTCACCCAATGGCATCCACTGTTTCGGTTCATTTTCAGTTGATTTAACCCCCTTCATCAGTCCCAATGAAGCACTTAGAACTTTACCAACTTGGGCTGTGATGTAATCCAGTCTCCTTTGTGACTCTGCGGAACAATTTATCAGGTCACTTCCTCAAGTTGATGACTTGAGTCACCACATTGGTCAACTGTCTAAGGCACTTCATCAGATTGTCCTGTGACTGAGACGTTGACAGTTTAAGCCCCGTTATCGTCTCAGTAAGTGCCTTGAAGTTATCCCGAATTTCTTCACATTGCATCAATGGCACTTTCAATGCTGTGGATTTCCCCACTTGGCAGTAAATTAACATTCCTCCAAGGCCAAACATAAGAAATGCCACCACCATAAATCCAAAAATGTATATATCATCTGCATCCTTCAGAGACAGGGGGATCGGGCAAACAGCCTGCCACTAGTACCAGGAATCCAAGCTGTGCCCCACCAAACCCTTACTGTTGGGACATGCAGGACCCCCCGGACCCCTTTTTCTTGGTGAATAGATAGTATCAATCGCATTGAGTGCCCAGCTGACAAATTCCATCCTGATTTAGCAACGAGCAGCCAATGGGGGTTCAGAAAAGATTATAAATCAGACAGGACTTGGCATACACACAGTCAAAGCAGCTTCACAGAATATAAGAAAGTTGTTACCAATAGTCATTTATGATAGCTGCCATGCTCCCATCACTGTGAAAAGGATATCAAGTTAGCTAGGCACATACAGTAAAGCAGCATAAAATAGTAATATTTACAACTCCCGTGTTAGTTGGGTCAGGGACAGTTGGTACTCATCCAGGCTTTAGATTCTTTGTGAATCCTGCTTTATACTGGACCTTGTTTAAAAAGCAGTCTGCAGTGAAGTGGTGAGCACACACATGCAAGATTTTAAAAATTGTTGTGAATCTAGTGAATTTTGCATAATATGGCCCCTTTAAATTTAACATAGGCTTCTTTTTCTTTTATAATTATTTTAATGATGTGTGGTTTTGGGAATTCATGGATACTCTACTGTACTTACAGATGAAAACTACCTTTATTTTAATAATCTGCAGGGTTTATGACAGTTACAGATGTGTTAAGCCATTCAATTTGAATTTGGGTTGTAATAGCAGCTTTAGATTAGATTGTACTTTATTTACCTCAACTATTTACATCACATCCCATTGCATTAGACATTGCATATGTCTTTTGATATTCCTTTAAAACTTGAGACATATCACCTTAACATGCTCCACCCAAGTCATTCCTGATATCCATGTGTGATGGTAGATATGCAGATTTATTTTGAATGCATTCCTCACTGCAACATGAAGAACACATGTGCAAATGAACTGCTCAAACTAATACTGTAGCTTTATTGGTATATGTTATTAACTGCTGTTTTAATTGAATGTATAATTCCCTGGTTCATAACAAGGCATTGTGCAACATGAAAGGTGCTGGTGGGATAGTTTTTGGGGGAAAAGCTGTCGGGTCATAAAGTCATAGCACCACCAAGTGGAGATCATATATTATATGCATCTTATTATTTCATCCCCTGGGTGTTACTTGACAACAGATTAATCAGGAATATGCAATCACCAGCTCACGTTTTCTTGTGTACCTCTGTATGCCAAATATACACCTTGTTTATAAAAAAATAAATGTTCTCAATAAAAATCGGCTTCTAAGTAAAAGTGGACAGAAACTGACAACACACACGTGAACACTACATGCTGGCACGTCCCCCCTGCATCCTCTTGCAGTGCATGCAAGCAGCATGCTCTTGTCATGAGCCATCTAAATACAGAAGGGAGGAAGAGACGACCCTATTTTCTATATTTAACTCCAAGTAAATCAGTGGGTGTATGTGTGCGCAGTTGGCTTGATCACACTATAACCGCCAGTAGTCAACACGCACTGTGAGCCGGACGGTGGTTGTGAACAGGTAAGGAGGCTGTGTTGACATAACAGGATACTTCTAAACTGATGGGTTTTATATTCAATTTAAAAATGGTACACTTGAGTCTTCCGCGCTCAGATGTGTGCGTAACGTCGTGCGTAAAAGTAACTTGCTCCGTGCGTAATATGACAATAAACTGGTGAATCTGTGGATGTGGGACTACTGTGCTCGGAAATTAAAACCTATATTCTTACTTCCGTGGTATGTGCTAACAGAGTGAACCCGTCCATTTCACACTGTATGCTACTGTACAGTATCTGAGTAATTTTATCCCGTGGATGTATTTACATTGCAAGGTCAAACATGAGGTACGTACACAAGAAGCCGCCTTGGTTTCATGTTCCAGTTATTTATATGAATTCTTGCAAATTTTCATAAAATTTCCCTTGCATTGTTCGAGGGTTTTGTTTGTGTGTGTGTGTGTGTGGGGGGGGGTGTTTCAAAATGAAGAACGCCATGGTTATGTGATTCTATTCCCAGTTTACTGATTATTTAATGAAAAGAAGCAGCTGCAGCTCTTCTGTCTCTGACGCGCAAGACAGGCCCAGTATGATGTGACAGGATAACTGTCATATGTTGTTACTGTGTCCTTGAGACTTATGGTAGTGTAGGTCAGTCAGGCCATGTGTTTCTGGTTGGGTAAACAACACCAGGTGGTCATTTTTGCAGTACCCTCCAAATGACCCGTTGACTATAACAGTCTTTGGCTTCATTTATTCATATTATCCTGGGAAAACTGACCTGGTTCAACACAGATGACATATTTTCCTCCTATGTTTGCTTGTTTGCCCTGTGGCTTTAAATGGCTCTGCTGTCTATCTGATTACACGATGTTTTACAGGTAAAGCTGAGGCATTGCTGCCTCTGGTCTCTTAAACCATGGAAGGACTCTACTTTGAAGTGAAGCCTAGAAGAGACACAGCCCCAAGGCCACGGAATTCTAAGAACCCCCTTTCTGGTCTTACTTCAAACCGCCAATCATGCCCATCATTTTTACGTCTCAACTCCTCCACATCTGCTTATGAAATTGAAGAAGAGGAGGTACAATACAGACTAAGGCTGATTGGTTCCCTACCTGTCCATCACCTCACCACTATGGCCATGCTACCCTGGATTGTAGCTGAGATCACCAGGTCCAAGCCTCTAGAGAGGGATCAGTGTGCTGGAAAGAGGTCTGGAGAAGTTAAAATGGGACATTTGGACAGCTCTGACTGGAATCAATCCATTTGCCTCTGTGTATCAGCATCATGGGTGCGCTGTGTGTCTGTCTGTGGTGAACAAGTGGCCTGGGACCCTCTTACACATTCAGTGCTGTTTGAGTGTCGTCCACACGAGCTGACCAAGCTGATTCACAACAGCCAGGAGCCCAGCAGCTTTGGCTGCCTGGTCAAGGGGAATGCAAACTGTGCCTGCTATGTTTTCCAGTGTCAAGACAGCAGCAAGGTAGGTACTCAAAATAAAGGCCAAGTCATAAACCTTTAGATTATGTTTCAACAATCAACAAGACAACAAATAAACTAAATATACCTAATAAGGGCCAGGTTGTGTGTGTCTAAACAGCAAGAGCACTTTTAAACCTTTATTCCATTCAACAACACAAACACAGGCAAGAGTCAAATCAACACAAGCACAAACATTTGCACATTTTATTGACTTAAACACTCCTGACCTCTAATTTCCTCCACATGGTGCCGACACCTTCGAAGTTGCAGCTGCTGTGAGAGACATTTTATCACATTTTCATTACATTCCTTAACATATTGAAGACATGAAACACCTGACCAAAAATAGCTGGAAACAATGGATGAGGCCCATTAGACCAGACCTTTTAAGAATATTTTAAACAGTAGTTAAATATAGAACAGAACAGAATAGAACTTTATTACTACTTTATTACTGTAGTACACATTATAAAGATTTCCTTTTCTTTTTTTGTCAGATAAACTTTTTAAATGTTTTCAATAGACACTATAAACCTGATTGGATTTATTATATGTTGCAATGACTGTAGTATTTGTTCTGCAGCAATAATTTTTCCAGTTGATTCTGCTTCCTAAATGTCACAGTGTGTCAGGTTTTGATAATAATACATTTTATATGTGTAATGCTTTTCACAGTACTCAGACACTTTACACACAAGACGACAAAAACAAACCAGTCAAAGGCTTAGGTATGTCCACAGCATGTCCTAGAAAATAAACATTTACACATATTGACAGGATTCCTAATTTATTCAAAGTTCACAGATTTCCTATCCTATAACCCAAAAGTAAAAAGGCTCAATGTGCAATTAAATATTCAGATATCGAATCCTGAAAAAATAAATGGTATTTAAACAATTTGTATGTTCTTTTCTTGATTGAAGCATGGAAGTTTATTTTATATCAACCAAGCAGGATGTAGAACTCTGTTACCATGGAGACCACTTCCTTGGGCTTAGCGCCTGTGGTGTTGGACTCTGTCTGTGAGAGTGTGTCCTGTATGTGTATCTGTGCTGTTCACACTCCATTTCCAGCCTGTTCCAAACTGTGGTGATGATTTCATGCGAACCACCTGTTGCTTGAACTCTGTCACAGTTGGCTTTGGCACATTTACATAAACTCTTCACATACTTATTTTATTAATCTGTTGGCACTGCCACAGGGCTTATTTTTATTAGTGTGAGTTTGTTGTTTATTATGTTCTCTTCTTGGTATGAAAAAAAAAATTGAAAGAAAACTTAAGTTCCTAGTTCAGTACATCACATTTTCATTCAGCACTTTAAGGGCCCAGTATTATGTGAATATGATATATCTATTATCATCTGAAAAACATACTACAAATGATATATTCCATTTCAATTGCTCGGAGAGAGACAGAGAGAGAGAAACAAAACTGAAAAAAATATGGAACACGAAACAGAATTAAATTTGCATTCTGTCTATTTGGCCCCAGTATTTAAAAGGAGAAGCATTATTTATTTGGAGATAATACTTATCTTGGGGAGACTATTAGTACTTAATGAGGGATATTTGTACTTTTTAAGACAAAACTGTGTCAGGTCTATGGAGTTTAGACTCTTGGCTCTTGAAGTAAAAAAGTAACCACTGGGTGTCACTACAAAACCTTGTCTTCCAAACCTACTACTGAAGCTGTAAAATTACCATAACAATTTTATCCCCCTGTTTATTAAACTATAAAGACTACGTTTTTGGTAGCTCCCAAATGTTTGTACAATTAATCTTTCTTAAGCAATCTATTACCATTCATTATAATATTATCTTCTGAATTTAGCTTTTTTGTTCAGTGAAACCCAGCTTTTCCTACATTTAATTCACTGACCATATAGCTGTTCATGGAATCTCTGATTAACTTTTTTAGCAAGAATATCAGTAATCCAACATAAAAACAAGTGTCTCCATCCACTGTCATTTATCAAACTCTATTGGTTTTACAGGTGTATCAATGTTGTAGAAGATGGGTGTTTCCACGTTCACTATGCCTCTGAATGTTCAAATGGGTCAAATCTGATGATGGACATTTTAAACCAATCATTTATATGTATTGATAAGATTAGTGGATCAACAGGTATTAAATGTTTTACATCAGTTAATAGATGGTTTGAGTCAGTGGCTGATGTTTCAGTGTTTATGGGTTAAACATTTCAAGTTGTAGCTCTTTCAAAGATAATACAATCATTTTAACACTTAAATCAATAAAAACTGTTAATAACATATTATCACTCTTCTACACTAAATAAATAACCACAGATCTAATCTAGCATTGACAAAGAAGCAGTTTGATCATACTCAAGTCTTATCAGTATTCAGCAAATTGCTCAATATTCAGTAAAAAAAAGACCACGATTTCCATCAATAATAAATGTTCTGACCTTACTTTAAGACATCACCATGAAAATCATCACCATAATTTAGATGTTGCATGGACGCTGTAATACAGAGTGGATTTTTTTTTTTTTTTTTTTTTGCGTTATACTGAGGCAGAGGGCAAGAAAAGTATCAAATGAGGTCCCAGGGGTCTACAGATGACGGTTGGAAAGGTAACTCCTTAGGTTTATGCTCAGGGTTTGCATACAAGACAGAAAAACACTTTTTGTCACTTCCTTGCAGACATGACAGACGTAATCTAGGCTATATAATATTGGGAGTTAAGTTAAAATGAAATTTAAAATAATAATAATAATAATAATAATAACATAAAATAAAAATCCCACCGCTTAAAGTTTTTGACAGACCCGGGGCAGGAACTGTGTCCACCCCCTTCTCTCAATTCATTGGCGAATAACACTGTCAAGTTAGCAGCCTTTCAGTCACAGAAGAGAGTCAGTTGGCCTTCAAAATAAAAGACACCAGCGCGTAACATATAGGGAATACAGTTACCCATGAACTCTGATCTTTTTATTTTGAAAGTGCCGCTTGTGCTTGTCACATTTTAATGTCGCGAGTTTCTTCACCCACAACTGCAGGATCCTCCCCGGGTTCAGGGAGCAAAATCAACTTTCCAATGAAATATAGTGGAATACCACACTGTCAGAGTCAAGTTCCGAAGAAGTGTCCACTCAAATCTTGTATTTTGGAAAGTTTATGGCGAATGGGATGAAAGCGCGACTCCAGCTATTCAACCTGTTCAACGTCAAGCAAGAGCAGAAAGATGTAAGTTAAGTTTGAGACCCGTATCGGGGCGGTTTTGTTTGGTTTGCGTGCCATGCTAAATGGACAGTTAGCTAACAAACCGGAGGAGGTAGTTAGCGAACGTTAACGTTAGCCAAATTAGCACAAGCTGTCGTAAGTCAAGTTAAACGAGGTCATTGTCGATAGTTATAGAAAGGTTAACTGACTATAAAATTAACATAAGATAGTCTGTGCACATATATCAAGAAACGCATTATATTTACCACTGAACATACTCCTGTACCCTAACTCCAACCATAGTTAATATCTAAACATAGACTTAGTTTTTGATAGTTTAATGATACATATATCAACTTCATTGGCAAACATGGTAAATTCTGCTCCCCTTCTTTCACTGAATATTGTCCCTGTTGTTAACTATTACGAATGTCCCTATAGTTGCCTGACAAGAACAAAACGTATTGTATTGAAATGTTAGTGATGTTATAAATGAATATACACTGTTGTTGGTGAACTAAGAAAAAACATAGTAGATTACAATAGCGGGGAAAATCGTGGTTGCAGTACAATCTGAAGATTAGTCTATAACTGGTTGACTTTCCTGCATATATTATTAAACGTGCTTGGAATTTGAGTTGCAACTTTAGTGAAGGGATATTCTTGCAGTTGGTATTTGTGTGTTGTGGAAGATGAAGGATTGCTATTTAAATCCTTAAGCCTTAGGGCTCTAATTAAAAATAATTGTCGTTATCTTGACATTAAATTGTCCCATCTATTCAATTCTTACCATTTTCTTAATCTTCAAAAATAGTAGATTTACAATACTTTAAATAAGCATCTGTCATCCACACCACTGTTTTTTTTTTTTTTTTTTTTTTTGCAAAACCTTACACTTACTGATTTCCTGAGCTTGTAAAGTACAACACTGTTTTAGAATGGATTATTTACTGTCACAAGTATTACTCTTAATTAGAAAGTATTTGTAGCTATTAAACATTAAGTTATCATTTATTTTGATTTTTACTTTTCTAAAATGTAGAAAAGTAGTAGGCTCATGTTTTTGACTGATCTATAATTTTTACACAGATATTTAAATTCATCAGCTGATAACAATGGCTGCAAATAAAATGTACATAAATGACACAAGCTAGTTGATATATGTTAAGATATTTGGGAAAGCATCTGTCTCCTTGGCTTTTAGTGGGATCCAACAATTGTTTTCTGTCTCTGCGAAATTACTCAGAAAATGTGCTTGTATGTTGACTTCTGTTTTACAGTCAGACCTTCTATAAAGCTGATCACATGAAAAGCCACTCTGTTTAACTAGTGTAAACGAAAGCTGAATGTAGTTGTAGGTGAGTGAGCATGTGAGTGAATCATGGTGATATCACCCCCAGAGCCATTGTACTTGTACCGTGACTTCACATGTAGAACTGGAAGATCAGTTAAACACATACCAAGTCTGGAGCTTATTTTTAACTGTCTCTGAGTCTTATTGCTGATTTGTGTAAACATAGCACCTCAAATCCTCATTCTTATTTAAGTGATACTCTAATAAACTACTATACAGACTGCTGAATATGGGGACTTGAGGCCTTACATTTTTTCCCCTCAATGATTGTGAGATAAGTTGTGTCTGGCATAGCTTTTCCTCTTGCATTATTTGTGATTGTCTCAGTTTTGAGCTTGAGCACTGACATTAAAATCGTACTGATAAAATAACTCAGAAAGTAGTGCAGTATGTTTTTCTGATTTAGCTACAAAGATTCAGGTTTAATTATAACCCTGATTGTCCAAGTGAGACTGAGTGGTTGGATTTTGAACAGCCTTTTCCCCGTTTCAGCCATACCCTCTTCTTGTAATCCCTTGGACTCACATGCTTTTCCCTCCCTCTCTTTTATGTGACCTCTCTCCTCTCTTCATGTGACACACTCCAATAAAAACAACTCGCTAACTTTCAAGGCACCATCCTGTCTTTATAAAGCAGCATGTTCCTAATGCTTACAGTAGTTGCTGATCTCTGTTAATATAGCAGCTTGTATGGTTTTGTCTGGTGAAAGACCACTTTTTTTATCTCTGTACATTATTTAGCTACACCTGATAGTCCTATCTGAAGACTCTTTGCCTTTAGAGATGAGAAAATTGTTGTTACATGTGAGCCTAGTGACCTAAATGATTCTCAGACAGGCTTTACTCAGACTCAGCACAGCACTCTGAAAACAAGCCCCTACATTGTGTCTCTGTTATCGCATCTGAATTAGTTCATCATCTCTCCCCCGCTTGTCTTTGTGCTCTGAAGTGGCTCCTCAATCCAGATGGAGTGATGTTGATGTGCTAGACTCTTATGGCTCTGCAGTGACATTTCCTGCTTTACGTCACTCGCCCCCAGGCCCTCCAAATTGTCCCCTTTTCTTACAGTGCTTCCCTTTTTGTTTGCGATGCATCTCATCTACTGTGTGGCTCCTGAACTTTGAACCTCTTTGAGTGTTGGATACACGCCAAAAGACACAAGATCCGGGCACATGACTATGGGAAATGCAGAAGTGGGACTTTTAAGTTTCTCATCATAGTTAATTTTCTGAAATAGCTTTTGTGTCACTGGATTTGAAGGGGCTTTCCTCTTGAACTTCTCATTTTTACATCTTTATATGAGGTGTAATATCTTTTTTTTAGGCTTTTCTGCCCTATTATAATTTGTTGAAGGGCTATTTCTGCTTTACGAAGCCACTCAATGCAAATAATTGAGTGTAGAGCCTAATCGATGTTGTATTTTTGGGAATGATTCAGATACTGATATTGAGGTCTAAAAAAAGCAGATATCCACGCGGATAAGTGATTCATTGTAGTCTGAGCACCCAGGGGGTAGTGGTCTGTGAGCTTCAGACTGGAGGGTGTTTGATGAAGTGGGATTAGCATGAGGGGTAGTGCTCTGTGATTCAATAAGTGTGTGTGTGTGTGTGGGGGGGTGATATTAAAAGTATTATGCATACTATAAATGTATTTGAATGTGTTTGGATAACTTTCCAGTAGTTATATACAGATATATTGGTATAGTCTAAACATGTGTATCTGCTAATACTGGCCTTGTTGACTAGCATTAGCTTTTAGCAATTGAGATGACCTTTAACTGATGGTAATAGCTAATGTTTGTTATATCTTTGTTAAACAAAAATATAAGTCATTTTACATGTGCCAAAATAACACCTCTTCATAGCTTGTTTATGATATTATATATATATATAATTTAACAGTATCCTCAATGTTGACTGCATATTTTGACAAGCTGAACAGTTTGCCATGTTTATTGCAGTATGTTATGGCTTCTCTTTTTAAAGTGGGTCTTGTGTCACTTCCTTCTTTTTGAGGTCAGTACTACAGTAGTTCTATTTATTTCTGGCTCAGGGAGCGACGCCATACTTTTCCAATGTTGTTCCTCTGTAATAGTCCAAGTCTGTGGGTCATAGCTTAAGACTGTCCAGCTGCCTTCCTGTGGGAGATCAGTCTCATGTAAACGTTGCACTCAACAAGATACTGTGCATGTCTATTACTACTCTTCCGACAAGAAAACTGTTTTCACACTTTAGTCTATTTCTCATCTGGAATTCATTTGTTCAAGAGTGTCTTAAACTAGGTGTCTACAAAGGAAGTTGTAGGAAGCTTTATAGAATTGAGGAATGACTGGAATAAACAATCCAAGTGGCAAATACTGTGTAAGATATGGAGAGGAAGGGGTGGGGTGACAAGTTAAAAGAAAATACAGTTCACTTCCAGAACAGTTCCCCCATCCAGAGAGCATGAGGACTCGCCAAATGATCTGATGAGTCTGAAGATGGTGTGAATGAAATGCTATGACCTTTTCAGTCACCAGATCTTAGCCCATTTGAGCACCAGTTAAATACCAGTCAGTGAGAGTCATGCGCCATCATTAAAACAACAAATGAGAAAATATCTTTTGGAAGCTGGTGTTCATTAGAGGGGCAAATTTAACTGAATCACCACCACAATGCCAGCCTCTGTAATTATATAATGGTAAAATGGGATCTGGACTCAGAAGCCAGTGGTGGAGAAATTCTATTTCAAGCGGTGCTGATTAAGGAAGCGTTGATTAGGAATGGACTAGGGATGTTAACTGACGACCGTTTGACCAATGGTTGACCGCATCAATGTGCATCAATTTTCTATCGTCTGTTGGGGGAAAAAAACAGCCTGCGTCTGTCATCGCACTCCACAAACTCTTGCATTGTGGTGTAGGTTATAAAGGGGAAGTTTTGTGATCTCTCCAGAGCATACCTTTAAAAATGATGAATTTGAATATTAGCAATACAAGATGGAAATTATTAATCGTATACTCTGAGCTCGCGCAGAGCTCAATTAATCTATGTGGTACGTCCATTTCACGCCAGTTTAGAACATGTGCTCAAAACGTAAAGAAAACACAAAGCTGACGTGAGGTAATAGAACCTCTAGAGCTAGCAGCTAGAGACTCGGACAGCAAGTTGTCACCATGACAACCCAAAAGTCCGGTGGATGAGTTGTGTTATCCATCTAACAGGTCTATTTAAAATTACATGACGGGTGGGCCACAGCTAAAGGAGTTTGTGCAGTACTGACGCAGGGTGGTGGACATGGCTAAGGTTTTTTTTCCACGATATTTAGCAGCATAATTTCCTGTAACATCGAATGTTTTCTCTGTGTGACAATTTAAAATGAGCTTTTAACATAACATCACTTGACCTCACAGTGTGACTCGTGTTTAAAAAGTGAAGCGTCAAGTTGTTGTTGTATGGAAACGTATGTAGTCGCTTGTTTTATACATCATTGTACGTAATTACATCACAGTTACATTTCGTGCATTGCATTCTATGTTCACCTGTGCGCATGCATGGCCAATTGAGCCAGGCCCACCTCTTCCAACCGGGCCAAACTGGGGATCCACACTGTGCCCAGGCATGGCTTGATTGCGGTCACACTGTCTTTAGAATCCGGGATTTAGGGGCAACTGGGTCTGGGCGCAGTTCAACGGGCCTAGTGTGACCGAGTCCTGAAGCGCACCGCGGTGTGTAATGGCTGTGCGTGTGAGCCCGCAAAGCAACTGATTTCTTTTCTCAGTGACCGACATCAACCAGTTAATAAGGCTCAGTGATCGGTCAAGATTTTTTATTAATTTCACCATCCCTAACACAGACCAGTTGCATACATGTAGAGCCATCCCATGTGATACCACTCAGCCAATCATGTCTGTGCATTCAAAGCAGTAAAGAATGTCTGACGGTGCATACACATGAGAGTTAGAGGTAATAGAAGTATTTAATTATCTGCAAATAGTTAAAGTATTTCTTGTTTAAATTTATGGCTTCTTATTTATATATATATATATATATATATATATATATATATATATATATATATATATATATATATATATATATATATATATATATATATATATAGAAGCCATAAATTTAAACAAGTTTTTTTTTTTTACCATAGTATTGACTTTGGTATTGGGAATCATGTGATTTTAGTGGTATTGTTATCAATCCCTGAATTTTTGTTATTGTGACATCTCTAATACCTATGGGTGCTGTTTTGAACATCTGCTTCATCTCATGGATGTATTTTGTTCCTTCAAAATTTCAAAGATATTTTTCTCCTAAAGAGACGGATGTCGAGTGCAGAGTTACACTACTGAAATGTGAATCAGTTTAAGAACTGACCTATTTCTGGCCTTGTAATAAACACAGACACTGGCAGAGCACCTGTCTTCTGTGGAAGTTATTCTTGACTTGTCACTGTTAATATTTCATCCATTCTCATTGAGTTCAATTCATATCTTCATTGCAGCTTTTGTCTTCTTGTCTTCAGGGGGGGTGGGGGTGGCCTGGTGGCCCTCCAGGTTTATAATGAACTGGGGGAAACCCTGCATTGATATCCTTTGATTATGATCACAATAACAAGAAAAATACACATTGTAAATAAAAGGTGAGCGGTTTTATATTCTGGATGTAAGATTGACATGATGTACATGAGAGCGAACCAAATGATGAAGAGGCTCAAAACACTATCATGCTGAGCTTTATCAGTTTAAGAAAATGAGGTAAAACATGTGAACATATTTACATGAACAAGGCAGCAGACATCCACCAAGGCTTGATTTTTCATTCAAATGTAACATGATGGAGCCATAGGTTTTGACCCATCTGATGTGTGAAGGTGAGATGATGTGAATTAAAAAAAACATGAGATTCTGTCTTGTCTGAATTTTGAGATATTATCACTTATGTTTTTTAGGTGTTGATCTTTAGTGTGACCTTGACCTTTGACCTTCATTGCTCAAAATCTCATGAGTTCTTCCTTGATCCATTATCTATCATTCCTGAAAGTTGAATCAAAATCCATTCACAGCGTTTTGTGTAATCTTGCTGACAGACAGACAGACGGACAAACAAACATCTCCTTGGTGGACGTAATTAAGTACAAAGAGGCCTAACCTGTACAGTATAATAAACACATATCCTCTGAATGGAAGTTCTATTTCCATACTGACGGGAGGACAGAAAAACAGACACAGTGCAGTGAGTGTAGTAGCATTAAATGTTTGAGAGCCAAGTAATGAAAGGAGAAGGAAGAGGAAAGGAGCAGTCAGAGGGTGCAGACCAAACAGAGAGAGGTCTGTTGTTACAGGACAGATAGCAGACTCCACTCTCATGGCAGGATGATTAAAAACAAGGAGACACTAGAACACCAAGAGTTAGAAACAAGGTGTTGAAATGCTGATGATTTTGCAGAAGGAAGATTCTTGGTAATGGAGGAAATGACACTTTAAAGAACTGGAATAGGGTTGTGGGCCCAAGTTTCTGTTGAACAAAAACCAAATAAAATAAGCACAACAAGAACATTATTATGGTAATATATTAGGGATGTAATAATTCTCAGATTGAAGTCATACCTTGATTTTCTTGAGTCAAGTTTGCATACAAAGGAATGATTTAAAGAAATAAAGGGGCAGAGGGGGGTATATTGGGTCGTACTAAAGGAATGACATCTTGGGATATCAAGAACATGTAATGGTAGCTGTAGCTTCCACTGAGGCAGTGGTTCCCAAAATGTGAGGGGCACCGTATGGATGGATGAAAATAAATAATTCAAATTGATGCTTGACTGCATTTTTGCACAACACATTTTTGTTTTAGTTTCTTTTCATCTCAGGGAGTTGTTCATGTTTAAACTCTTTGCACAGAGTAGCTTTAAAATGTGAAGAAAATACATTGATGGCAATGTTGAATATGTTTCAAAGTAAAAAGAACAAACAAATCTCATTACACTGAATGTTGCTACATGGTTAAGTTGCTTGAAATGGCACTGATAATAAAACAACCCTGTTCTGCTTTATAAAACTAGAAAACAGTTACACTTTAAATTATTTAACTGTAAAGATGGTTTATTGCAACCTGTAATGTATTGCAATTTACCTTTTGTTTGGTTCAAAGGTTGAGGTGTGACATAAACTGCAATAGAATTTGAAAACAAACTATGTATGTCTGAATAATGTGCATGGTGCATGTTTATGGGTTGGTTTTTTTGTTTTTGTTTTTTTTACTTTTTGCACGAAGGTATCTTTGCTTAACAAACAAAACAAAAATCAGGACAAAACTAGAACCAAAACATATTAAAGCCATAAATGAATCTTTTTTGCGACCCTAATGCGAATACCTGACGCAGATATTATATCAAATGTAGAATCAGTAAATGGCTAATTTCTGCACATGATTTACCCCAGCTTTTTAAAAAAGCTTATTTTAGTTTATTTAGTTATTTATGCCTCAAAAATTTAGGAAACCCATTTTGAGAAGTGTAATTGTATGCCTAATTCTTTGAACAGAGGAACATTTACGGGTTGAGCCACCAGAAACCCTGGAAGTAATCAGATGAAACCCAGAGCTGCTTATTGTTAGTGTAGAACATAGTGTGCCAGTGTGAAGCAGCTTTTGTTTTGATGAGGAGCAGGAGTGAGCACACCTCATGTTTAGACAAGACACAGCAGGATCTGACTGAAACCCTTGGTGAGACAGTAGATTGAGTAGCTGCTCTGGTATCTCCCATCACTGACATCACAGAAGTGACTCAACCACTGCTTCTGTTTAGCTCGTCTACTTCCTCCTGTATGTTCCTTGTCCCTACATCACCACTCTAGTGTATTAAGTAGAGCTGTTATAGAAGTGTTTTCACCAGAAGACAAACCTCTTTCTTTCTTTTTTTTTTTTTTTTTCATTCTTCATGGTTATTTGTATGTTGGCGATATGGACATGTTGCTCAGATATTTTAATATAATGAAGAATATTTAAAAATAAATCAATAAATGCAGATCAAGGGCATGGCCAGACGACCTAAGAAGCTCCAGAACTGCAGTTGAATTCCAGGCCTCTGTAGAAGCTGAATTGTTTCAGCAAACAGGAAGTACATTATTTAGTGTAAATTAACTTAGTGTGGCAGTGGTGGTCACAGTGGTGGTCACAACAATGTGCACTTCCTACTTGTCTCATTTTAGCCTTTGTATTGTACACTTTTAGTAACTTATTATTCACATAGAGGAAGCTCTTATAACTACAGACACAATGGCTATTTTTCAGAAAAGAATGCATACTGGAAGTCTGTAATTATGCATTTTAAGTCTTTTGCATTAAAAATCGATTTGAAAGACGTATTATTTTAGGAATATTGAACAATGTAATGATTTTGCGTCAGTTATCAAAATAAAAGAAATGCACTTTTCTGTGTTGATACTGGATCTACTCTACCACACAATTGCATAAATTAGTTTGTGGTAAAACAACAATTGGCTTATTAGACTATAAATAACTTCTTCCAGAACTTATTTCACTATTATTAAATTATGGATTTTTTTTTTACTATGCATTTTGATTGTTTGGCTACTTTTTATACACTTTCATCTGTTATCAAACCAAGTTGCAGACAATTTGGAATTTCCACACACTAATGTCTGAATAATTACAGCAGTATTGATCCAGTATGTTTTTTCTCATTTCATAAACAACAATTGATTTGCAAGGGGGCATAAAGATTGGACAGTTTCAATGGAAAAGATCATGTGGTCTGTATTCAGACTGACTCTGTTCCAGAGTAATGTGGATGGAGTGATTATCCATCATGCCTAGTGCCTACAATACAAGCCAGTGGGATCAGTGTTATGATTTATGGTTGATTCCATATTATCAGGTCTAGATTTAGCAATGTTATGTGTCCAAAAAAATGGCAAAAATAAATGCTGTGACATTGCTTGAGCTTATCAAAACAATGCTGTGTTGAGTGTGTGCCATAGTGACAAATACTAACCCTAAAGCTGATGGCAGACAGATGAAATATTAGTGAAGGAGTCTCTGTGGCCAGGTGGTGTATTTAGCCTACAGTATGACTACATGTTAGTGGTTCACACAGTGGTGTGATTTCCTAATTCTTTTAGGTTTACATTATGTTGCTGGTGGCCACAACACTCCATTTGCATGAAATGTGGTGTGCCGTTGGATTTTGGCCAATTTTTTTTCTCCATATTCAAGTTTTGTTGTATAAACAGCACACTACGTTTTGGTCAAATGGGTCCGCCATGGCCACCAGGAACATAAGGTAAACCTAACTTTAAAAATGTGGTCTGGCATCTGAAGCTCAATCCATGCTATTCTTTGATTCCCTTCTTCTACACTGCCTGCCTCATTCATTGCCAGCTCATTTAAGAATTGATTTGGATCAATTGATTCGATTAATTGTTGCAGCACTAGTGGAGTGTCACCCCGTGGTTAAAGCAAAGGCCACAGCTTTCTGTTTATTGCTTTTCTGTCTTCAAGTCTGGCATTAGCAATGTGTCAGACTGTTTTAATGGTCATGGAAAGCCTCTGTGTTAGTCATGGAAAGAGTGGGTACAGAACAAGAGTTTTATACAAGTGAGAACCATGAGTTATGGTTAATTTGTTCTTTCATGTCCATATTCAACTTTCATTATCCATTTGTTGTATATCTGCAGAACTAATTACCGTAGTTCAACCCATTCCTTCTACTGAGAAGCTTTTTGTGGATAAAATCTATTTTATTAATGTTAATCTGTGCTATTTAACATGTATTTATTATATAGAACATTCATGGTTGAGGATAATGAATGACACTGTGTGTATGATTTCATACTGGAATGGTTATATGAAGTGTGTAACATAACGCATGACTCAACCACAGAGCTTGAAAAACAGTACTGTGCAATATTAAGGGTTTTTCTTCAATCCAAAATGCTACTTTAATTAATACAATGTTGGACATTAATAAACTATAACAATTACTTGTGTCCCTGCTAATCTAAAACATTTTATATAATAAGGTTAGGATTTTTATTTTTAACCTCTATGTACTAGTGAAGATGACAAATCTTTTCTCCTCTAGATTACCTGGTTGTGTAGTAAAAGCATTTTGCAGCTCTCTTTTCCTTCACCTTTTCCCTTCTTAATCTGTTTTATTGTGAGTAGGCTATGTGTTGGTTTGTGCAGGTGTGTTCCTCTGTTAACTGCAGGCATTTTTGTGCTAATATCAACATGATGAATAGATGTTTAGATGATGGATAGTCAAAGTTCAGATCTTCAAAGAACGCCAGGAATAGAAGAGTCTATTTTGGAAAGGACTGTTTCTCTCTATAAACAGATATGAGGGCATGCTGTGCCTAAATACACACCCTTCTGCATCATGTCGGTATAGTAATACTCGTAACCTTTAGTTTTAAAATGCTAGGTTTTACAAGCAAGGGAAGTTGAATGTAGCCAAAGATGAGGCGGTCAAGAGTAAAGGGAAAAGGGGAATGCAATAAAGGGAAAGTAAATACAAAGCCCGCTTTGAGACGAATGGACCCAGTTCAGCCTCTTTTCAATACAGGAAGACATCACAAGGGCTCCTCTATTCCGGGGAGCTATAACGCACTGTACACCATATGGCAGGTTAGCTCATAGCAAGGAGTGGCATCAACTTTAATAAATGGAAAAGTTGTCTTATGTATTTTGGGTTTATTTAAATGTCTCGCCATCTGAACCCGCTTTATCCTCACTAGGGTCATGGGGTCTGTGGGGGCCTAATACAGCCGCAATAGGTGAAGGTGGGGTACACCCTGTATGAGTCTCCAGTTCATCGCAGGGCTGAACATATATAGACAATCACTCTCACATTCACACCTATGGGCAATTTAGATTAACCAATTAACCTATCAGTGCATGTGCTTGGATGGTGGGAGGAAACTGGAGTACCTGGAGAAAACCTACGCAGACACAGGAAGAACATGTAAACTCCACACAGAAAGGTCTGGTGCTGGAATCGAACCAGGGTCCTTCTGTCTGTGAGGCACGAGTGTTAACCACTGCACCACCATTTATTTAAATGTATTTTTTATAAATTTCGCCTCAGTATTATTTAACTGCAACACATTAGTTATTTAATTTTACTCTTTTAAAGTGTCCTGGTACCTGTTCCTTCCAGCTTATCATGAATGGGTAGTGGATCTCGTTTGTTTTTAATCGTTCATTCCTACTGTTTGGCATTAGTAGAAGTCTTAGCCACTTCAAATTAAATTACGCAAATTGCCATAAACAATTTACAGACATACAGTGAAATAAAAATTCAGAAACATTGCTGGCAATTGGAATTGAAATATATTAGTCAAATAAAGTAAAGTTAAATAAAAACATAGCCAACTACACTGATGTAAAATGTTGATAAAATGATTAAAGGGGTAAGTAATTAGCTTATATGTTAACCCTTAAAGATATCTAATGAATTACTATTAAGCTTAGTGCACACAGTTCTGCATTTTATGATGAACTCTATATTAAAGAGAGATGTGTTCAGCTACAAAGCACATTTAGACAAAGACATTTAGGTTTTCCATAGCCACATATTGTGCACAAATGTGTAACCTCACCACATTACCACAGCCTATTATCTCTGATTTTCTACTCCATCTGTCTGAACTTACAACCTGCGTTACTTCAGATGTAGGGACATGATCAGCGCTTCTTTTATTATGCTATGTATTAAGCTTATTTTATTATGACTGCAGGAGTAGCTAAACACATAACATAAACACCTACAGGGTATAATTTATTTAGTGGACATCTTGAGTGAATAATCATTCTAACTCATCAATTTGCTGTCCTAGCAACATTGTACAAAATGTATCTGTAAAATGCACTTTTTATTAACCTCTGTATTGTTATCAGTTTATTGGCTTCTGTATGTGCAAGAACTTTGACATGGAATTAGGGCTGAGGGCACATTATGTTTTAAATGAATACATGTCTCTAAGGCAGGGAAGAGAGAAATGTAAACATCAATGCCAAATTTGACCATTATTATAGTATTGGTGATGGAGGCATTTATTAGACTTAATGTAGTACAAGTCACGTGTGACAAATATCACCCAAAATGTTTTTTTTGTTTGTTTGTTTTTTTTGTTTTTTTTTGTTGTTTTTTTTTACAGCTATTGCACATTATCTCTTGTTCCATATCTCTGCAGGTTCCTGAGATCATCAGTACGCTGAGGCAGGTTGGCAAGAGCTCAGCCCGTAATGATGACCTTACCTCCCTTTCGAACAAAACTTCCACATGTTCTGGTGGAAATGATCCCCCTGCAAAAAGCCTCAGTTTTTCTACTCTCTCCACGGCAACAGCATCTACAGGATCCACACCAGCCATCTCTCCAACAGCCTTTGCCAAAAAGTTCGAGGTGTTGTTCTGTGGCCGTGTGAGTGTTGCTCACAAAAAGGCCCCACCTGCATTAATTGATGAATGCATTGAAAAATTTGGCCGGTTGCATGGCACTAGAGCTACTAATAAAGGAGGACCTGGTGGAGGATCAGTGGACGGGCTAAGGAGGGTGCTGGTGTTGCAATCAAATGGAGTTGGAGCTGGTGTCAATGGTAACGGTGCTGCAGGGAGTCCCACTTCTGGGAAACGTCCCATCCTGTTCAAGCGAGACCCCAGCTTCCCCAGTTTACAGGCCTTGGATGAAAATGGACTGTCACCAGAGATGTCCATTACGAACACGACTGATGCACAAAACCAGTCTGGAGTCCAACCCACAAGCCTGCAGGAGAACAGGACTATGCTGTTTACGGTAAATTGAAATTAGCTAAATTTATTTCAGATTATAGAGATTTTAAAAAGTCCACGACTTCAATTGTGGTGTTTTGTACGAGTTCTTAACATTTGCTCAATTCGGCACATTTCTACTGAGTAGCAGACCACATGCCAAATTAACCTTGTTCACAATATAAAACGATCAGATTGCCCAGTCATGACTGTAGCAGATTTACAAAAATTGCTTTAACATTATTAATTAATTAATTAATTAATTAATTAATTAATTAATTAATTTGAGTTGCTCTTGTACATTTTTGTTTCCTGGCTTAGCCAAAGCTGTAATCTTAGATGTGTATATTTAGAACAAAGAAATACAGTTTTGGTTTCCCTGAATGCATTTTAAAGTTACTTTTACAGGATAGACAGTCAGAGAATTACAGAGAGACAAGAATATAAACCCCTAATGAGTCAGCAGGGCCAAATGCTGACTAATGCACAAAATGAGCTCCGTCACACTCTCTATACTGACCTCATTCTGACCCGAGTGACCTCATCCTGTATGGGGTGTTCCTGTTTGTCTCCAGACAGGAAATGTTCACCATTCACACAGGAAGTGCAAGTGCCTGGTACTGTATCCCTCAGCAGATCCAGTCAGTGTCACCACTGATGGTACATCCTACTGCTGCCAGGGATAGCAGACACAATGATCTCATTCTAGTGGAATCATCTCCTCTCATTTCAGCCCTTAGTTTTGAAGACACTGTAAATCCCTCTACTTCTGTGGAAAGGCTCTGTCTATTTGATTCGTATTTGATCTGTAGGGCAGTGAAGAGAAACGTGTTCAGAGAATAGCTGTGCTCACAGAGCATGAAGACTTGGGATTTAACAGACATGAGATCACATGCTTATTATGAGCTGCTGAGTCCCTTTTTGAAGTCTTTGAAAGATAGCGACTCATATCCTAATGATGGTGTGAATGGGGACATACCCTTAAGCAAAATTGCCCTAAAACTCATTGCTGTTTCCCTTTTGAGACAAGAATGAAACCATGTAATTTAAAATGGAAACTTAATTGAATCCACAAAGGTCTTGTAGTTTATCTAAGAATAAATTCATTAAGCCACTGTGACTATGAAGTAGGTTATCATTTAACAACCAAAATCTAAAACCAAACTGCAAACATCACACTGTACACACATTCACATCTTAACGTGTGTGTATACACTGTTGGTCTCCTCTGTCATTGCCCTTTTTCTCTGATTTTTAGGTGGGCAGGTCACAGATTTATTTGGTCAGTCCAGACACTAAGAAGGTTGCTATAGAGAAGAGTTTCAGAGAAATCTCCTTCTGCTCACAGGTATGAAGCATAACGATAAGAGATAAATGATTGTTTGAGTTTAAAAACTAATCCCAGTCCCAAAAACAAGTAACCAGCATCATGTTTCCCCCCCAGGGTATTCGACATGTGGATCATTTTGGCTTCATTTGTAGGGAGATGGTGGAAGGAGGCGCCTGCCACTTTGTTTGCTACGTCTTCCAATGTACAGACGAATCACTGGTGAGAGGCAAATGATAAAGATAACATGAGCAATATAGTACAAATATGGGAGATCTGTTATGTATATTTGTATTTGAACTCTATAAACTTAAATTTGCACACTTCATTCATGCATTACACTTTTTAATGCAACATACCTAGAAATGTCCATGCAGTATTATCAGTGAGAATTCATGGAAAACTTGAACATTGTGTATTTTCTGCTAGTCGTTTCTCATCATATTCATATTTCTCTGTCACTGATTTCCTCTTATTTATATTTGATCAACCTACTTAGTTTAATTTAACACTTGGCAAGTTTCTTTTGGATTAAATTCTGGGTTTTGCACTGCATGGAGCTGGTATTTTTCACCAGTGTGATTTTTGTGTTCATCAGGGTTAGATACGGCTCTAATTAAAAGGATGTATGATTCACTGCATCTATGCTCCTTTGGGTCATTATGGCCATGTGCTGATACAAGCCTCTGTGGTAGTCGGTGGTCATTTTATATTGTTAATTTGTTGTAATTTTATTTATTCAACAACATTTTCACTTGGATGTTATTAAATTTACCCAGGCATTCAACCACATCTGTTACCGTTGCGGTAGATTTTAAGTATTTAAATATTTTTGATTAATAAGAGGATTTACTGGGGAGATTATTTTATATCAAACTTTGTATGCTTTCCTTTTTAGGTGGATGAGATAATGCTGACTTTGAAGCAGGCATTCTCTGTGGCAGCCCTGCAGCAGAATGCAAAGACCCAGAGCCAGCAGTGTGACAGCTGCCCCATGCAGCAGCTACACAGACTGTGTGAGAGGATAGAAGGTAGGAAAGCACCTCTGGGCTACGTGTGTGGAAATACTGTGAACAAAAACTAAGGCACTGTGTTCAGTCTCTCAACTGGCAGATAAAGCCTTGTCCTTTAGGCAGTAAGACATATTTGGATAGTGTTATTGTTATCATCCTTGGCCATTAATTCCTTTCATACCTTTAAAGACTCATGCATACTTCAAGTAACAAAGAAAAGCTGATGTATTTATATGTCACGTTGACATTGTTTTCAGGTTTACATCCATCTAAAACCAAGCTGGAACTGCAGCGACACTTAGCTACTCTGGACAACCAGGAGCAAGCTTCAGTATTTGAGAACACTATGGTATGTAACAGTACTGTTTGTCTGCTCACCTGTAGAGCAGGTGAATTCTTTAGGTTCCCTCACAGGTGAACTTGAACCAAACCAGTTACTCCACAGTTTGAGATAGATTCATCATTACTGAGTCACTATGGAATCACACTTTTTCATCTAGGATTTACAGTGACACAATCTTTCTCTCACACGTGACATAAATCTGTATGTCACAATGTCTCTGTTATTCTTTGTCAGTACTTTTGTCCTGTCATTGGGTAGAGGTATTTGTAGGTTTCTTACACACATTTTTTTTCCTTAAAATTGACCAAGTAGGTCCTTGGATATTGTTTATGTAATTTTTATGACGTGTAGTCGATTACAATGAATACAAGACATTGATATCACTTGATATTTCCAGTGATTATTTGTCTGGTATTCAGCTGCCACCTGCTGGAAGTACAGCTGAACTGCACCTAAGTGAGGAGTATAAAATACTGTTTCAGTACATTAGACTTCTGCCCATGATGGATGGATGGGCTTTATTAAAGACTCATGGTCCACACTAAAAGACGAATTACTAAAAACAAACCTTGATACTTTCCAGAGGCAGTCACATCAGTATACGGTAAATTCAAACATCAGATTTCTCAACACAACACGCAATGAATTCACTCGATTCGATGCAAACAGTTCACTGGCACTAGTCCAACTGGCCTTTTGTAATAATACATAGAAATTAAGCCAAACGTTATTTTGCATTTGAAATCTATATTTATTTGGTTTTATTACAGAGGGCTCGACCTAAGAGCGACCAGGAGGAGAATGAGTTGGTCATGGCATCTTTAAGGAGTCTGTATGAAGAGAGACAGAAGAGTCATCAACACAGCCTAAATGTGGACAGCAAACGGGTACTTTCTGTACATACATCATTAACAAACACACACAGCATACATTAAACTACAGAGAGTATATACATTACAGCTGTCTCCCAGCTATGTCACACTTTAGCATTTTTCCACTTCTAACTTTTTGCTATCTGACAGATTAACACATAATACTCTTGTTAAAATCCTGCTTCGTCTGTAGATTTGTGAGGATGCAGCATCAGCCCCTGTGGAGGCACAGCAGCAGAGTACCAGTCGGCAACGACTTGAGCAGTTCAAGAGCCGAGCCAAGCGCTCGCTCACGGAGTCCCTGGAGGGCATCTGGAAGGTTAATATCGCTCTGTCCTTGTTCGATTCAGCTTTGTACACTCTTGTCATTTCATGAACTAGTGACTTGAACATTTTGAACATAGAGATGGTAAGTCACATAAGGATCTTTGTGTGCTTCTGTTTGGTGTCCTTCATTTGTAACCCTGATGTATCTGTTGTTGGTAGGGGAGCAGCAAGACCAGAGCTCAGAGAGAAAATAGTGAAGGAAGTGATGGCAGCACCTTTATTTGTACAGTTAACAGTAGTCTGGACCAGCCCTGCTTAGATGACCCCTTAACTGCATCTTCTCACCTGTCAAGACCTACCAGCCCACTCAGGTACACATACTGAAACACTAGCCTTGTCTCAAACAGGATCCACTCAAATAAAATGAGATTTTAAATCCTTTAATTGAATGTTCTCATACTGTATCTAGACATTTTTTGCACAGGGTCAATGAGACTTTCAAATGATTTCAAACCTATGTTATGAGCGATTCATAGACAGCCGGCTTTTAATTTAGTTGAGCACTATTGTTTTCATTCTTATTATCAGGAGAAGATAAATTAATACAAAAACATACTATTTCCTCTACTAGTGCCTTTATTGACTTCATCTGCAGAAGTTACCAAGCCTATATTTGAAGGAGACGTCTATTACAGAGAGGACTTCATTTCTAAATGTCTCTATTTGAAAAGTAAAAGTGGTGACATTTAGCACAAAACCCACTTTTGAGCTTTTCATCTTGTTTTTAATGTTTGAGAGACAGCTTTGCCCTTCCATTGCAAACTCGGTACTTCTGTAACCCATTCATGTTAAAACGCCACTAAAATTGCTTCGAAATGTCCACAAAACTACACAAAAAATAGGAGTTAATGTGTTATGAAGTTTTACTTGTGATAAACTACTACACTTGGGATAAAGTACTACACAACAATTAAACTCTTTCTGCAGGTGCCATAACTCAACGGGTGACCTAAAACAACTTGACAACTCCGCCCCCATGTCACAGTCATCTTCTTCATTACCCGGTGATGGTCAGCCACAGGGTTTTCGTCGACGAGCCAGCACATTCAGCCACCCTCCCACTCCCTCCTCAGCAGAGTATCTACCGGTCCTCACAGTAACCCACTCAACACAGGATCCTTCCCCGGTTTCCAAGCCCAAGCTCGTACGACACTACTCTGTCAGCACAGACAGTCCGCACCAGAGCAAGTAAGAAGAGTGAACATGTGTGAGATGGCACATATGTGGATGATTTTATCAACTGAATTCATACCAAGTTGGGTTTATAGATTACCAATTACCTAGAATAAATTTTGGGAAAAGTAGATCAAGGTTCAAATTTTTACTTATTTACTTATGATGGGTGAAATTTGTCTGTGTCTTTGCTGACATCAGCACATGCATAGACATGACATCAGCTGGATCGATGTCAAAATAAGCTACAGTACGTGTGGGGGTGAGGTTGTGCCTGGCTCCACTTGCATTTGTTTTGTGTTTGTAAAGTCTTCATTTTTAAAACTGATTTAATAGGCTATATAATTGCTGGATATGACTAACTAAAATCACACCAGTTACTAGAGTTAAAACAAACATGCATTAAATACTTGGCAGTTGTTTTACGACCCTACATTGGTGTCATACAGAGTTGGAGCTAGGAAATATGTCACACTTTATTGGTTTAAATAATAATAAAAATGATAACAACAATAACCCAGCTTATGTACTATTATATGTGTCATCTCTCAGCTCTACTTCAGTTACGTGTCTATACCCCCATTGGGAATATAATAGATATATTCCAGGAAGTCCATCCATTCATCTGAGAGTTTTTTCCAACCCATTTCTTTTTATATTCACCCAATTCTTTTCAAAATTGACTTGCATGTAAGAGAGGTGCAGTGCACATTTTGAGTGCCGAGTTAAAATTTTGTCCTTCTTAATTTCTGAAAAGCTTTTAAAAAGATTGAAAGTTAACATTCAAAATTAATTGCTGGGTATTAGGAAGGGTATTGGTGACCAGAAGGGGCAAAGTACTGTGTGACTGGGCAGGGGCATTGTTAGGCTCCACTTACTTTTTCACTTGTTTTCCTCAACTGTACCACACTTTTCTCTTGTCCTTTTATTCAGTCTTTTTCACCTTCTCTGCTCTTAATTTGTACATTTTCACTGACTCTAGACCTGTCTCAACAAACTCCACACTTCCTCCTGTTTCTCCCTGCCCTTCATCACCATCTTTGCCCCCTCATCATCCTTCCTCTCCTATAAGTGGAGGCCGACTCAATAAAAGGAGGTGAGCGTCCTGCACTCCACCTCACATCCTATATTACTGTTTTCTGTTTTTACCTCTGCATTTTGAATTTTCATACATTCACTTTGCCTTAATATACTGGCTGTGTCAAAAGAAGCAAAGGAAGTGAAAGGTTGCAACCAAATACAATTAAAAAGGAGAGTGGATAAGTTTGATCTGTAGGTCTTCTTTGTAGTCTGTAATTTAATAACAGCCTGTAATTAAAAAAACAAAACAAAACTTTCAACCAAGTGGCATTGTTGCATTGAAAGAATGTCAGTCTCTGTATGATTAGTGGCAAAATATCTCTTTTTTTATTTATTCTGTCTCCTTGGTTATTTACTTCCATCTCTCAATCTCAGCCCTCTGGGTGGTCTGCGTGCTCGTCTCCACTCCTCCTCCTCTGTTCCTAATTTTCTGAAATTTCAATTTCTGGCTCCTGTCCAAGAGAATGATTGTCCTGAACCAAAGAGCAGGTACTCGCACATACATGAAAAAAACAATGACTGTGTTAGTGTGTCCAGCAAAGTTCTAATCAGTGTTGCTCATTTTATGCATCCCATACCTGATTTTTTCATCTATGAATGTATGGTTGTATGTGCCTGTATATCATAGCTGCAGATATTTAGAAGTCATATTATTAACCCAAGTGTGTCTGTGTGTTCTTCTGTATATTTCAGTGATGTAGCAGCTTTATCCACACCGACTGCTACATGCGGGGTAGGGGAAAGCCCCCTGCGCAGCCACCGCCACTCCTGGAGGCAACAGATCTTCCTACGGGTTGCTACACCTCAGAAGAGCACAGAGACCAATGGTGAGAATGAACTCAGGAAGTCCATATGCAATTTTGTGGATTTGCTTCTTCACTACTCTCATTTGTTTTTGTCAGAGAGTGAGACTATCATAAGGCATAATGAATGCATTGATCTTCATCAAACCTAGGAGCGATCTAAAAGTTTAACTTCATCCCCTTAACTATAATGTACAATTGGATGTCAGCAGAGCAGAAACGTGAGAGTAACAAAAGAGTGAAAAAGTCTCGCTGAATTGCCAATTCTGAACTTGCTTGCACAAGAACATGTACAACCCAACAGAATTTTAACCTGAAGTCCTGTGTTTGCTTTGATGCTTCATGATGAAAATGTATCTGTGAATTCAGGTCCTACTTGTTTTTCAGTGTCCAACAGCAAAATGAATGTCATTGGACAGTGTAATTCCTCTGATAACTGTAGTTTTAGAGCTGCATTCCCCTCTCTCTCTCTCTCTCTCTGTCTCTCTCTCGCTCTCTAGCGCTGCCGCTTTCTCTTGCTCTCTGCATGAATTCCAGCCTTTAGTTTTATTTGTCTCATATGTGAACAAGACTGTCAGAAACATCAATGTAGGCAGTGATGTTGCATATCTCATGCGTGAAGACTGAATTAACCTCTGCTTTATGCATATGGGGACTGTTTGCAAAAGAGATTTGACAGCAAAGATTTTGGATAGCTAGGATTACTTTACGTCCTCCTTTTGTAAATCTCAACACGGATCCTTCAAATGAAGATAACCTAGATTAAGCCACTTATGTAAATACACATGTATGCACACATGATGTATATCTTGTTACTTTATCACACAAACTGGATGAACCTTTAATACTTTTACTGCAGAAAGTGGATATAATTATTCTCAGGTAATATATATGTATGTGGAATGAGGGAGACTATGATCTAAATTGATTAACACCCTATATTCATATGTGTAGAATTATTAGGGCTATTCTTTTCTTAAAGTTTGTGACAAAATTTCCAAACAGGCCCAAATGACGTTTTTTGTTTATGTGAACAAGTACACTGTGTTTATGGCAGTCATTTTCAAAGCTGTTCACCGTGAGGGAAGGGATTCAGGTGCAGAAGCGCAGAAAGACTAATTGATTGCTATGATAATTAGGCTATCAATTGAGTTTTACGAAGTTGTGATCAAAGTCATATGCTGCTTGAAGTTAAAATTGATCGAAAAGGAGGTTTTAATGACGGAGTTAAAAATACAAGTAAAAAAGGCTAAAATACCTTTCAGATGGATGAAATGTTCTGGAACTAGTCAATCTATTGAAGGATGACCACAAGATCAGAGGTCGTGTTAACCAAAAGTATTCTTTTGGATTTTTTATATATTTTTTTTTAAATGATGGAAAATTCTGAAGGCCGTCCCATCATTTTGACAGATTAAAATACCGAGGATAATCTACCAAAGAAAGTTTCACATAGAACCTACTGACAAGATCACCGGCCTGTTTGTCTGTAAACAGAACCTACAGCACCGCTGTTCACAACTACACTGAATATGACACCACACAGTCCTGGACCAGCTTGGTTATCCAACTGGATAAACTGCAAAAACATGTGGGGAAGGGTAAAAAAAAACAACTTCAGGGATACAGGCACAGGTAAAGTTAAATGAAGTTTGGGAGGGGACAGGAATTGCAAAAAATGAAAGCAGATTCATGAATAAATCTGTGGTTGAGCTACACAGTAGGTTTATGTTATTTTGAAGGAGGTTTACATCCAGCCACAGATGTGACTGAGCAGAATTGATGGTGTGTGTGAAACCCTTAAAAGTGATTTAATAAGTAGTGTTTAATGACGGATCTGGTTACGGGTCTAATGTACACGGGTACAAGTGGGCTTGTAAATTGGACCGTACAAGACTAATGTCACATGACTCCATCAGTCCACCTGTAGTAGACCACCCATCCTGTTGTTGATGAGTCTGAATTTTAATCAGTAATTGTCAACTCATGTTTCATTGACTTTAGTTGATATTAGCTGCTACTTTGCTAGCGCTAAATGTAAAAAAAGTGGAGTCTGTTTAGTTCTGTTCAAAAGTGAAAATAGATGCGGTGAAGGATGAAGATTATTATCCAGCAGGAACTACAGTTACTGCATCACTGAGATGTTTTTGAACATTAAACTGACTGATTAAAAATGTAATTTGAAATGACAGATAATGTGTCATGACAGAATTTTTACGACCCTGTCAGTCAAAGTGATGGACATTAAAAATGTCTGGCGCAACCTCTGCACAGGATTATCAAATGTTTTGTCACAAATCATCAACAGGGTTTCAACATGTAAAGAGAAGAAAATATGCAAATTAACTGCAAAAGATTGTAAAAGTGGGAAGTTAACAAGAACCCAATGTCCTCAATTGCCCCAATATTTCAGAACTGAAACCTACTTTGAAGTGTTCAAAAATTCAAGATGTCAAATGCTCGGAGAAATACAATCATCAATAAATAATGTTTACAAGTTAAAAGACTGGACCAGTAAGACAAGTTTGTTTGATGACAGGTTGTTAAATACACAAAGGTTTTATGAATGGAAGAAATGAGATGAATTCTTGATGAACAAGACAGAAGGGTGGGGTCAGAAACAGGTGCAGGTGTTGAGGTGAGCAGGGCAGCAGCATGGTGCCAAATTTTCTGCAAATTTCAGGAACACCCTTTCATCAATCTGTAGCCTTCAAGACCATGTTTTATGCAGAACAGTGCTTCATCACATGCATTTAAGCACGAGTGGTTGGCTGCTCAACGAACAGCCAACCAGTGAACAAACACCACCAAATAATGCCCTGACACCTCTCTTACTGGAACAAAAGTCCTATTCAGAACTTGTGAGCCCCTCGCACACATGAAACGTACACAATTTATACAATTTACACACTTTGAACAGCATTCGAGGGGCTGTGATTGTTACCTGAGCAAAAGGTAACCATAATCAGATCAAGAAACTGACAGATTCCATGGATGAAAGACTTAAAAAGAATGGTACTTACATTTATCACAAAATATTTTTTGGGGAAAAGTAGTAAATATTTTACTTTGTCATTGTGAATTATCTGAAATTGCCTCCTGAGTACAAATAAAGAGATTTTAATTCAATCGTATTTATTGCACTGGCTCTGAAAACTGAGTGGACAATTGATTCATAAAAAATATATATTGAAAATTCATACAATAAGAGTTGCCAAAGAACTGTATAGACTTAGTATATGTTCTTGTAACAATAGTTGTGCACAAAGTTATAGTCCAAATGTAGCATCTTGCCAAAATATTTTTTGTTTTTAACGGGCAGTTTATATTTTCATTCATGCGATTAGCTTTTCTAAAGAGTTTGGCTTGGAATGGCAGTGTCCAAAAGCTGGTTGTTGTCTTACAATAACTAAAGATAGAAGCAAGATTAAGTTGAAGTCATGCTGTTACATATGGACATGAGCAGCAGCCACGTTTTAATGCTACATGAGTAGCATTAAAACTGTGTATCTTTAGGAAAGTGTGTCTGTACACATCATCAGAACTTTTTTGTAGCTAATTATATGCTATATATACTGGAGGTCTTCTATTTTTGCTTGTGTGCATTTTCCAGACAAAGTATTTAACAACATATTTAAACTATTGCTTGTAATACCTGTTAGAAGAGCTCTGTATTTAAAAAAATAAAAAAAGTTATAGGTATCTCTTATTGTGCAGTTTAATTCCATGTCACACATTTACAGTTTTATTCATCCATTTTCACTGGTGTCAAAAACGTATTCATGTAAACTAAAAATATTTATTCTCATATTAAAGGTAGATGAATAAAATGGAGTCTTTTACTAATTTACAGCAAATGGAGGCATTCATAGCAGTTAAGATGACCATATACTGCTGATATCAAGGTTTTTAAAAAGTCTTCCGATAAAATAGTAAAATGAGTAAAAAGTACCACATCATATGTAGTGTGCGTCATCTGATGGTCTGTGCCAAAAAATGGAGCATAGATCCTGTTAAACCTGATCTGGTGCCAGATGTAAGTACTTCTGCTGTACTGTCATGGATTCAAGAGATTTATGTGTTATTTCAGTAATTAACTTGTACATAAATAAGTATTGTTGAGTGAGAGGGAAGTCAGTGATGCAGTAAATTAAACCCAAGGTGCAGAGCCACTTGCACTGACATGTACAATACCTAAAGAGGTTGCTGTTTGTCAGGTCTAATACTCTAGTGCCAGTTTTTGATAAACTGAGGAGCTTGTCTTAAAATCATATTTACTGACTTTAAAGTTCTTCAATTAATTACTAGTTGAAAGCCAGTAAATGAATGATGGATTTTGCTCAGGTTATTAAATTGACTGAAAGACAAATGGTAGCAGTACAGTTGGTGTACCTGGAGGCCAGGTATTATTTCTTGAGAGTACCTTTTTGGACCTTCCACATGGGGGTAGCAAACTCACAAGCTCTAGCAAGATTCTGCAACTACTGAAATTATAGTTGGCCTTCCCGGTACATTGAAAAGTCATTGACATGATTTTGCTTCTCTACAAAAACATTTCAATTGATATTTCTTGCACTTTTTTTTTTTTTCAAACAGAATCTGTTAATATGAACATTTCTTGTTTTTTTTAAACACAATATGACCTTCTCTTCCAAAGGTCAGGTTCATTATTGCACTTTGAAAATGCATGATTGTGAAAACATCCCATTAATGTTAATTGCTTCACTCTACAGATGTCATTCTGCACAGTGAAAAAGATCACAGTAGAATAAATGTTTGAGTGAAGGATTTAAAGGTGTTCTTATTGATTTGTTCACTCCCTGTGCATCAGTGTGAAATTTGTGTTTTGATTCTGATGAATTGAATGCAGGACTAATGCACAGAGTATACTGTTCATGTAAGCACAAGGTTTATGCCTCTTATAATGCAAAAATGGAACATGAAAATGTTACAGTTGTAGAGCGATAGTCATTGCAGTGGGCTTTGTACTGGTTGAATGCAGCACAAAGTTGTGTGTGTGCGTGCAAGTGCGTGCGTGGCTGTGTGCGCGCGCATATATGAGGTCATGGGTGTGTCGAGTGTTTGTGTGTAGGGGGTGGTGGTGGTGTCCCAAGGTCATGTTGACAGTCCACACACAGACAGCGCCAGAGAAAAGCGTCAGTCTTGTTGCCCCACTTTGCAAGTGGGAGTGAGTTTCTAAGTATGTGCATGTGTGCGAGTCGGGACCTGGTTCTGTCCAAGTTGTGCATTTGCTGAGGGAGTGGATTGTGTCACTTTGTAAAAGAGGTGAAAGGGTGTGTGTGTTACATCTTGGTTTCGGATTAGGTTAGACATGCACTGTAATTCTTATCAATAAAGGTAAAGGCTAAAGACGTTGGAAACTGATATATTCAGCTTACAAAGAGTATGAGTGTGTAGATGCAATAATTTTCACATCTAAAAACCAACTAGTTCTTTTGAAGGACTGTACTGTATCAGTCTGTGTTTGTCTAACTAATGTATCTCACTGAAGAATGTCTGTGCTGCACATACTGTATGTCCACTCTGTTTGGCATCATCTTGGTTTTTCTTAAAACTTAAGGACTGTATGTTTGTATAGCGGCTCTGCTGGTTTCAACACGCCTTAGAAAATGTCTGGGACAGACACAAAGGCATATACATCACTGTAAACCACACCTGGCACAAAGAGCACTATTGTCATAGTGTGTGCATGTGTGATGCTTTGTCTTTTTATCTGTTTAAAAGGTGACATATTACATATTTTAACTTTTTCCTCAGAAAGTAGTTTGTAAAGATAAGTATAAAATGTACATACCTCCACTAACCTATGGTATATGTGTGTGTGGTACAACTAAACTGTGATGTTACAGTAGTACAAACTGAAAGAGAGGCTATTGCTATCTGGATAGTTGTTATGTCCTTATTCTAAACAACACAGGGTATTTTGAGGTTTGGGATCCACCCTGTACTTTTGGGTGGAGTCACACAAACACATTTTTTTTTTCTCTTTGTACATTTCAACCAACTGTGTTAAATGTATCTATGTTTAGCATTTTATTTTTTATTTTACAAGAATGTCCATGAGGATTGACAGAGAAAGGAGGCTATGCAACCTCTTTTGAGTTTTAACTCCAAAACAGTGATTGAATTGCTCATTATTACATTTTGTCATCTGCATTATAGAAATCATAGCCAACATGAATGTATTACTTATGATTAAATGTTAAATTTCTTTTTAAATTAGATATTGTTTTGCAATTATATGCAACATTCTCTTCTCCCGAGCATAATAATTTTTTACATTTTAAATATAATTTGACCCCACCCCATATTTCCACAAGTCACACAAGTTTTTAACCACTCTTTCTCTGTTGTCTTTTTAACACCTTCTTTGCGTCTCTAGTGAACATTTGCCATACTGTAATTAAATTTAAACTAAAATCAAATGTGGTATGTCTTTCAGACCGGGGTGACTCCTGTCTAGATGGGGGTCGTGTCTGCCCTGGTCAGGCAGGAGTTGGAGGAAGTGGGGACATGGGATCTATGAGGCTGGTACCTGAAGAGAAGATCAGAAGGAGCAAAGATGAGCTGAGGGAGCTCTGGAGGAAGGCCATTTTGCAGCAGATCCTGCTGCAGAGGATGGAGAGGGAAAACCAGAAACTACAGGGTGAGTTGGATGAATGACAGGAGATGGATCAGCATCTGTTTGTACATGTCATCTGGATCTAAGCTGCTGGCTGGTTCTGATCCTCAACACATGTAGAGAAGTGCACACATAAACTTGTGTAAGGAATATTTGTGTACTCATACTCAAGCATGTTTGAATTAATGAGGTCTATTCTGTTTGAAAGAATGACATAATACATATTGACGACACTTTTGCTTCGGCAGGGCAACACATACTGCAGTTGCTTGTAACATGGCTTGTCAAAATGTCTGTGAAAGACTAATAACATACTGACAAGAAAAGTTTATTAAAAGAGGTGATGACACGCACATTCAGTTGCTAAAAGGTGTGCTGGAACCCCCCCAAAAAACAACAGAAGATAAAAAACATAAGATATGGTCTTCACAACCATAACCATAATCACAACACTCCCAAGAAGATATTTGGTGAATAAATGTCTTCTTGTGAGCTCAAAGGTTGGGTGGATCTTATCTTATTTTTTCTACAACAAAAGTTTATCATATAAAGACATATTCTATAGTGACACAATCTTTTTATTGAATTATTCTTATTGCTAGTCTTTCACCCTTGGCCTTTACTTCCTCTGCCTGCATGAAAACAGTAACAGCAGCCAGCACTGATGTCATGAAGCCACACTGGTATCATTTCTTTTGTAGACCTGTTGAATTTCTTGATAAGTTGTGTAAGAGGCTAAATGGTAAGACAAACAGTCTTTCTTTAATTGGTAATTGACAGGCTGCTTCTCCAGAAGTTGACACTTTTTTTTTTTTTTTTTACATTTAGTCACGCTGTGGTTTTCCAGGTCATATAATATATAATTTTGTTTATGCAGTCATCTTTTGGTAGGCATATTGAAGCATGTTCCAAATTCACCACCTCTCTTCTGACCCATTTGGCACATAACACGCACCTAGGCATGCACCACACCCCAAACTACCTGCACTGTATACAAACCATTAATCACCAAACACGCAACACTTTGTCTGTACACGGGTACAAATGATTCCCTTTAGATGGGTGTGGATGAAGAAAATGTGGGTCAGTACTGATGTAACAAGTCCATGCAGCAACCTCATTCGGTTTGGTCTTCCTTATATCTTACATTAACACACAGTGTCTGCTGGTTTCATGGGGTGTTTGTAGTTTAATTGTGTTTTATTCCTCCCACAGGGTGCACTCCACCATTCTGTTCGTTGTTTATCTGGGTGGAGCTCAATTCCCTGTCCTCTATTCTATCTGTTTATCTTCCCTTGTTTTGCCTACTTTGTGGGTCAACTGTGAAAATGTGTGTGCGCTGCTCCATCAACTTGCGTGTGTCTTTGTCAGCCCCAGGGCGTGGTATGTTATCCTGTTGTGTGTTATCAAGGGCGGAGTGTTCCTGTGACAGAAAAGGGAGTGAAATGGATAGAGGGAGGCAAGGAGAGATTGAGCACTAGTTGGGCTACAGCCAGTGATAGTCTTGATGGACTAGACTCTGCCTGCACCAGACAGCTGATAAGACAGACAGCAGGGCCATGGCCTCTCACACAGCATCTATTCTTGCTCTGGGTGTGTCCGCTATCTACTCTGTCCAAGCTCGTCCTTTAGTACCCTACACTACTCCTTCCAGGTCACTCCCACTGCTTTTTGGCCTTAAACTGTTTAGGCACTGTAAATACCTTCAACCAGGCTCAAGATGGAAAACCTGTTGGGACATACTCCTACTGATATTACTTTAATCTGTTGGCAACTGGTGTGTTTTGGTCCATACATACCAAATTTCCCAAAAAAAAATTTGGCAAAGGGGGGTAAAAAAAATCAATGCACTTGTGTTTCTAAATATACAGCTTCTTATACACAGCAGCTATGGCTCAGTTGGTAGAGTGGAGTGTCCAATGACTGAAGGGTTGGTGGTTCAAATCCTGGCTCTGACCACATGTTAAAGTGTTCTTGGGCAAGGCACCTTGCATAGCAGCAGCTGCCCACTGGTGTGTGTGTGTGTGTGTATGTGAATGGGTGAATGTGAGGCCTATGTAAAATTCTTTAAGTGCCTTAAAGGTGGAAAATTGCTGTACGAGTACAGTCCATTTAGCATTACCTGCCAAATAAACAGCAAAAGTGGCTGATTTAGTCCAAACTACAGGGTGTTACTTTTACAAAGAGCCCATTCTTTCATCTGTCCTCCAAATGCTTGAAGACCAGCTGTCATTTTAATTTGGAGAGGTATTTTTTCAGATGTTTTAACCAAAATCACCCTGAAATGGTAAAGAGTTAATATACAATGGATTCATACTAGATTTTAGTTGATTCTATAATGTACTTTTTGTTTGTATGTGTAACTAATTTTGCATAACTAATAAACTTTAAGCTCTTTTAACTTTAGGCGCATGTGCGAGCAAATATTTTGTTGTGTAACCCAGAAGAACAAAACAGGCGCACATGTACGAGTGCTTCGACAGCCTATAATAAGTACAGCACTCAGCACTGACAGAACGGGACAGTAAACGTTCTAAAAGGTATTAAATCAGCTCCGTCCCACAGTCCCTGGGGAAAATGGGGCATGTCAATCTCACTCGACGGTGTGGGGAAAATCCCTCCACGTGAGGTCCTGCCGGTGTCAAACTAGAACCCAGGCACAGCAGAACTGTCAGGTTCTATGAGGCGAGTGGCAGAAGCTGATGGTTGTAGGAATATTAACCTGGATCCACAATGATAGTAAAGCCATAATGAAAGACAAATACCACCACCCCACCCACCCGCCACCCCGACCACCACACGCACCCACACCCATGTGTAGAATCCAAAAAACAGAATAGTGATGATGCAGAAGTCCTTTCAAAGCCACTATAGGAACCTGGTCCTGTTTATTATTTCAGAACAGGTTCATTTATTGACTGATGAAATGTCAGATTTATTTCCTTTTATAATACTAATATTGATTCCAGTACTGATGTGTGAAATGGCTCCAGTAGTACAATCAGGTTACAGCACAAATTGAATAAATGAATCTGAATCAATCAATTGATGCTGAATCAAATCAATTTTGGATCAGTTTAAATCGTGATTAATCAATTCAGAACCTTATGAATTGAAATGGATGAAAACATTTTATTTACTGTGCCAATTACATTAATTGGCTATGACACCCAGCTCTACTGGTAGGAAAGGGGTCATGTCAACCTAATTTTAAGTCCTGACCTACAGATTATGTGATGATTTTTGTCTATGATCAAATTAGACAAAAAATTAATAAAATATGGGCCAAGTTTAGTTTGTAGTTTCATAAACCTTATGCAGATCCATGAGTCTAGGCTCTACCAGTGCTCATGCAGGAAAAACACAGCTATAATTTCCTAGTTTTTTGTGTAAAGTTAATTCAAATAAGTTCTGTGTGCACGTCTGTGTATAAGTGTGCACTGTAATAAATATTCAAAACTTACTTGTACCCCCATTTTTTCTGTGGTCCTAAAAATTTTAACTGAGAGACCCGAAAAATGTGTATCCCTTGCTGCCACTAAGGGGGAAAAAACAAATACAAATCCCTACTGACCCATGACCTCAAATGACACCCAACAGGAACCAAACTTTTTTTTTTTTTTTTAAATCCTTATATGTTTTAATGTTTTCCAGCTACGTCCTATTCATTAACTAAATGCATAATCCCCTTGGTTTCCTGAAAAGTATTTGCAGTCTCTCTTGTCTCATAGTGATGATGTCACTCTCCCCAGCGTTGCCAAGTTGCAGCTGGTCACTGGGTGGATACCACACATGAGCGGAAAGGGTGGGGACATCCATGAGGGAATGAGAGAGGGAGGACGTGGTTAATGGATGAGACAAATGTGGGATTGAATAAAAAGAAAGAGTCGAGTGTTACCAGAAAATAAAGAACAGAGTGACTGTGAGAGAATAGATAGGGGAAGAAGAGAGGAAGGGCGTTGTCAAGAAGAGAGAACCAGATGAGGGGCTCTGGGTGTGCCCTCACCTTCTTTGATCACTGGTATCAACACATTGCAACGGAATTCACAGTTTGTGTTTAGTTTACTGGCTGTGTTAATATGAAAGTCCAGCGATAGAGCTTCCCCAGTGCATTTGATCACCCAAAACAAACCAAAAAAATAAAAAACACATTGTTCCCACTAGGCTATTACGCAGAAATGGAGGAACAGGGTGTGTAAAAAAAAAAAAAAATTCAAAAACACAAGTTGTGTAATATTCTGGCGGGTATAAATGTGATGTGCATAGCACCTCCTGGCCCACAGGAATTCTTTTTATTTTTTTAAATTGACCTCAAACACGGCATTCTAGTGCATTTGGGGATGTTCAGTGTTATATTTTGACATGGAAAATAAGTTGAGAATTTGATTCTGTATATTTTCTTTTCTGTTATGTTCGCTAATTAATTCTGTCAAATTAACTTGATTTCTTGCTTTGTGAATGTTAATTTTTATTATTTTTATGTAATAACTTTGTGTGTTTGCCTTTTGGTGATATTTGTACCCACCTGACTTACTCAAATCTCTGCACTTGCTTGTCTAAAACCTCTGTAATTGGCACAGCGCTATGACTATCTGCATCCTCTGACTTGCATGTATTGACTAAGAGCAATGACATAACACACTCAAAAAATGCTAAATATACACAGATCTCTGAAATGTTGAAGGTTTGTAATTGTCCTGCTGTCTTTTCCTTTCACAACTTTCATGGTATATTATGAATGGCATAGTATGGTCATCTTGGATTGGTCTATAATGCACTGATAGGTTTTCTTTGTTGCAAACACTTCCTGAAATTCACTTTAACCAGTAACTAACTTTAACCATCTCTACCTGTCTACACCAAATGCAATGACACTTTCAACACAACTGATTTCACAGTATTAGGATGGCATCTGCACTTTTCACACACATTAAAACAGTTTCAGCGAAGCTCTGTCTTGCTGCCACTGATGTGTCCATGGACTCTTTAGAGGTAATTGATGATTCACTTCATGATTCTGGAAAAAAAATAGATGGATTGAGACTATCATACTAATGTGTAAAGTATTTTTGGAGAAAACATGTAAATGTAAAAATGAATTCACATTTACTCTACAATGCAATAAAGTCTGCTCCTTCTGTGAGTTTAATGCTGTGTAGGCAGCAGCTGTATTGATCTACTATAAAGGCACAGCATGTCCTAAAAGTTCAAATGAAGGCCATTCATGACATCAATGTCTACCTGAATAACCAGTCCAACACAGCAGTCCTTCTAATACTTTTTGTACAGGGTTCCAGGAAAAACAAGGAAGTTGAATTTCAGTTATTTCCAGACCTGGATCACTGTGTTTTAAGTCATACAAGCAGAGGTTGTCATAGTATTTGGGGTAGGCGTCCAACTCAACCAAAAATATTTACCACTCTTTAAAAGGACAGAGACCAAAGTAAGCCTACTAGCTTGACTGGCCAAAATGTAAACCTCGGCTGCCTAAGGATTATAAAAAGTCTGAAATCACTGACCATCTCTGACATCCAGGAGGCAGCAATTCTAAGACATGTACAAGGGCAACAGCACCTTCTTCTTGTTCTATCATCCTCTACATCAAGCGAGAAGGGCAACTAATGCACCTGACAACTTTACAAATGTTAGACGAATAATATATATATAAACAATATGTGTTGTATAGTGTTTTATTGAATGTTCTGTAAATGTCAGCATTTAATTTAGTGTGGAAAATACCCTCTAATACCTGAAGTCCTGACGCCATACCACTGACCTCGGTCTCTGGATCACAATCTTTTCTGCTTGTTCTGTCAGAAATCATTAACGTCATGTACAAACCACCAGTACATCTTTTATTTGCTAACACAGATATTTTCTGTGTTTATTTTTGTAGCCTCAGAAAGCGATCTGCAAAACAAGCGCTTGAAGCTTGACTATGAGGAAATCACTCCATGTCTGAAGGAGGTCACTCTGGTCTGGGAGAAGATGCTGGGGACTCCTGGGAGGGCAAAAGTGAAATTTGACACTGAGACTATACATGCTGCTGTTGCACAAGGTAAGTATGTAGCTCTATATAAATACTCAAGAAACATTTTAACCATAACATCATGTTGTAAGTAACAAAACCATTTCCCTTATCACTGGTCCATTTCCCAAATGCACCAAGCAATGCATCCCATGTTACATGATATCATATTACAGTCATAGTCAAATGGTTTCTTTTGCTGACTTTACCCCTCTGGGCACTTCCACATGGCTTTCTAGTATTCACATGTCCTAAAAACAATTATCATTTCTGACCTCGAGTACAACACAAGAGCTCAGAACGCACATGCATATTGAAAGGTTGGCAAATCATTAGTGATGTTAAAACATGAAGTGTGTGAATTATGAAGAAAAAATATGACATATGTTCAAATAATCTAAATCATCTCAAAGTAAAACTCCCAAGTTAATACTTCTGAAAATGTACTGCCTATAACTATTGAATGCTGACAGTTGGGTTATGTTCAAATCTTTTATATTCAAGCAGGGTCCCAATATGTCCTGGAAAATGATTGATGATTTACAGTCATGGAAAACATGAAAAATGAAAAGAAAGGTCAAATGTCCTGGAAATGGCTAAGTTATCTTCACGGCCTTGTATGCCTAAACTGAGATGAGACAAATGAAAGAGTTTTTCAGTGAATTATTGAAAACATACACATATTTTTTAGAAGAATTACAGGTGAACAAGTAAGAGAGAAGAGAAATTTGAGTTGGGAATTGCCCAGTTGAATATTGTAACTCAGGCTAATAAAGTCCCATGCTGTAATCCGAGGGTGTGTTTGCATTATTTTATGATACATTTGGCATAATAATATTTCATAGATAAATTATAGCCATATACTGTACATAAAAAGTCTGAGTAATAAATATGAACAGTCTGGGTAAATGCAAGTTACAACAGTAGAAAAGACAATTTCCAAAGAGTGAGGGGGTGTGTGTATACCCCAATACATGCAGGAGAATGTGATACTACAACATATGTTGATTTCATAGCTCTAATCAACTCCCCTATTAACCCAAAAACAGAACCGCGTCATATTTATCATATGCTTTCTCTGAATGTTTTTTTCCATCACTGCTGACGCGACACAGATGGTTTAAAGGTAGCGGTACTGTAAGATGCAGAAATAGGCGTGGTCTTAGCTCTACGTCATACACTTCCTAGAGAACTAAAAAAGACCCTGCCTACGAGTAGGGGCGAAAAAGGTTCTAGGAACAATAGGTGTGTTTCCACTATCAGAACCTCTGGTACTTTTTGGCTCATGGTATGAGGGTGTTTCCACTGACCAGGCTAACTCATGGCCTGGTCAAAAGGCGTGTTTCCACTACAGGACTTTTTTGGCGGACGTACTTTTGACCAAGCCATGAGTAAGTCTGGTCCTCTCAGGCGTTGTCTCCATACACTTTTGGCCCTGTAAGAACCTTGCGATAACGTCATCATATTGTGTCAGCTGCTATGGTAACATCACTAACAAAAAGCACCAAAACAAAGCAGCAGTTCCGGAAGGCGGCCCTGTCGGAACGACCCGGTCAGTGGAAACACGCATACCGTGAAGTTCCTTTAAAGTGGCTGGAAGTTACGAAAGTGGGAACACGCCTTATGTAGCATAGGAACTATGCTGTGGGAAAAGGAGGGGGGGGGGTTCCAGGACCTAAAAATTTTATAGGAACTGCAAATGGTTCCTACAGCAGGAAATCTAATGTAGGTACATCTATAAACATATCATATCATATAATGCAACATATAACCTTACCCTGATTTTCCTTTGCCTGTGTGATCTCCTTTAGGTGTCCCAAGGCAACATCGAGGAGAGATTTGGAAGTTTCTGTCTGAACAGTACCTGCTCAGGCAGACTGTCCCCTCCCGACCCCCAGCCAATCACACTCCATACAAAGAGCTTCTCAAACAGCTCACCTCACAACAGCACGCCATCCTCATAGACCTTGGTAACACACACACACACATACACAAATGTGCAAATTAATTCTCGTACACGTATGTTTAAGTTGCTTTATTTAATTAATTAATTTATTTTTTTTTATTTTTTTTTACTTCTACTTAGTTTGGAATTAAACTTAATAAATTGCATGCACATGTATGTGCATAACCCATTGACAAGTATTATAATGATAATATTTAAAGTACAATAATAGTCCAATATTCACGGTATAATAGATAATTTTCTGCCTTTTGCCTTTAAATTGATCCAGATATCTGTTGATTTTTTTTTACCTCTCACCTCAATGCCTTAAAATTCACAGTTTGGCCCTCTATACTGGAAAAAAAATCTAAATCTTACTGAGGGTATTTTTGTCATTTCTAGTCAAAATATCTCATTACACATAAAATAAGACATAATCACCTAATGAGCAACTTTACAGTGAGATATACACACTTATTTTTAGACAATATATCTTGAAAATCTTTTTTCAACAAATCTTACCAAAGAAAATTTTAATTTGTTTCATGGTCATAATTTTTCTTGAATTAAAAAAAAATGCCACTGGAGCAAATCAAAATTATCTTTGTAAGATTTCTTGAAATCCTGCTGAGATATTTAACTATAAATGACAAAAATACACTTGGTAAGATTTACATTTTTGCAGTGCAATGTTCATAACACCTTCCACCCAGAAACCCACACACAAACACACACTACCTACACCCCACCCATATAACACTTTCATACTGTACATGCATATATATGTCACCACAGCAATGAAGCCAACCAAACTTTGATGGTGACTGGTGTGTATTCCAGTTGCCTGTCATGTTATTTGCACAACAGCAAGTTGGACAGATATGGTAACAGTATATACAATGACACTTCGCTAACACATACTAATATGAAGGTGTTGGGCTTTCTACTATACAGCAGTGCATGTGTTCATCATACTGAAATTTCAGATTGAAAATGTTAACCAGCTGAACTCTTTCAAGTCTTTCATTAGTACAAATCAAGGTGAACTTAAGGACGTTCTAGAATTGATGCATAGAGTTGAACATATATCATGGAAGACAGATGCACATTTTTCTTCAGGCAGGGGAGGGATTGTTGCATTATTTTCATGAACATTGATTGCCCACAGCACATTCCTCACATGCGCACTCACACGGTTATCATTGTCTTCTACCCATACTGTCGGTCAAAATGTTCTCAGTCCCAAAACACACACACCTGTCAATTGCTACTCATCCAACTCAAGAATGCTCTTTTTCAGATCCTAAGTCCTCATTATGTTGTCATTTTTGAAAGGTGTGAGCCTCATGTACCTTAACATGTTAAGCTTCTGGAGGAGGGTATGCCGACTCTTTGCATAAAGCCACATTTACGTGGGTGTTTTAGAACATGTTCATATGTATGACTTCTTGGAATGGGTCGGCACATGCTCACACACTGAGCACCATTGTAATAGCAACAAAAAAGCGTTAGGTCTACTACCCTAAGGCAAAGTATAGCAGACTTTATGTTTTGTTCAAACACATGTATACACCCAGACGCTCTACTTAATCCAGTTTGCTACGCCTTTTTCCACGAGAACGTCACATGAAATAAATCAAGGTTATGAAAACTGATATTTTGTTTTTCAGATGCCTATCATTGTCATCACAAACATCAAATAAGTGGTGTTAGACACAACAAACCCCGCCCCCCTTGCACACATTTTACCTGATTTGCTCTATCCCTTATCATTGCGGGGGGGAAAAATTTGTGACCGTGCCCTTTGACCTACATTCACCAAAATTTAATGGGATCTCTTCTGGACCACCTTGCACATTTTGTGACAATTTCGTGAAAATCGGTAGTAGTTTTTGTGTAAAGCTGCTTACCAACAAACACACAAAGCGAACCAAAAACAATACCCCTCTCCCCTTCAGGGGGCAGGGTAATAAATTCTTTGTCTGTCATCATATAAATCTAAATTACATACTAAATGTAAATAGTGCAATATTTCTTACATCATTTTTTTTTCTCGCCATCATAGGTCGCACTTTTCCCACTCATCCATATTTCCAAGCTCAATTGGGGGCAGGGCAGCTGTCATTGTATAATTTGTTGAAAGCCTATTCATTGCTGGACCCTGAGGTATGTTTTTTTTAATATTCCACTTTCCTTTTAAGAGTCTCTTCCTGTTGAGATAGGAACTAAACTGTCGACTTTTCTAAATCTTTTTTGTCCTTTCCTAGATGTCAAGTTTGCTTTTGTTGTTGTTCTAGGTGGGCTACTGCCAAGGCCTGTCCTTCATTGCAGGAGTGCTGTTGTTACACATGGGGGAGGAGGATGCCTTCAATATGCTCAAATTTCTGATGTATGACATGGGACTTCGCAAACAGTACAGGCCTGACATGATTATCCTGCAGGTAAGATTTGCAGTCACAAAGTGTCTTCACAGTTCGTACTCCTTTACAGAATCAACAAGTGCTGCCAGGCACAACAAACCCTGCCCCCTAACAAACATTTTAGTTCTTAACGGACATCTCCCTCTCAAAATGTGAGACGATGAGTTTTACCTTTCAAGGTGGTTCAGGGTCAAAGGTCATGATTCCAATTTGGAGCCTACATGTAATTTCCCATCTGTCAACAATAGTAACTGAGTATTTATCACCACTCTTTTCATTTAAAAGCATGTGACCTTGATTTTGACATTTCAAGGTCAGTCAAAGTCAAAGGTCATGATGTCATTTTGAACCCATGACAGGTTTCCTATATGTCAATGATGGTAACTCAGTCTCTATCTGCACTGTTTTTTCTGTTCTAGTCCATTTTGTTTTTTTAGGTATTGACACAATAACTCCTGACGTCTTGAGTCACTCTATATACACAAGATGCAAAAAAAAGTTGTATCCAAAATTTGATTTTGACCTTTGACCTAGAGTCTTCAAGGTTCTGATGTCAATGCGCATGAACAGTGAGAGTAAAAAGAAGCTATATGTAAAACTGAGTAAAGAGAAGGAAATATCTGGTTTTCCCTATTTATCACCATTGTCAAAACACATTTTTGGTGACCTTGACCTTTGACCTACATTCAGCAAAATGTAATGTGATCTATTCTGGACCACCTCACACCATTCCTGAAAAGTTATTGGAAATTGGTCCAGTAGTTTTTACATAAAGTTGCTGACAGACAGACAAACGGACAAAAAAATTAACCAAAAACAATACCCCTCTCTCCTTTCGAGGGACTCGATAATCGGGCTCTACACATGTTTGTTTATCTGGATCTGTACATATGACACAGACCACTCTGTGTGACTCATACATTTGTCATACTTTAGTTATATCAGTCACAGGTCACCATATGTATATGTTGAATCATCTTACATTATCACGGTCAGTAGTGAATGGCACAAACAAGAACCCAGTTTCAGCTGAAGTTGCTTAAGAGTGTTCCAACATTATGCCTAAACAAAATGAGAAAATTGTAGTTACATTGTAAATATAAATGAATTTAATGAGTTAATGATTAAGACATTCTGTTGTATCGTTGTAGGACATCAGCTGAATTTATAGGGGTTAAGAGGGGCCTATTTAGAGCTACTTGTGGGTTTTGAGCATTGTATACTGCATATAATGTGGCCAGATCTTGATTTTATTACATACCCCACTGTAGCAGACCTTTTTCACAGTAGGCATTTTGGCTTGTAAAACCAGGCAAAGCACAGGTGTTGGTGATAACATTAATTATGGCCCTGTTCTGTTTAGTTGCCCCAGGAGGCCATTCCTGTGCGGCTGTATACACAACTTCAAGACCTGAAATTCCAAAACCTAAATTGGATGCAGCCATTTTTAATAACAGCCTACCAATTACGCAGTGTTTTTGGCCTTGGCAAATCAAAATGGCTGCTGTCAAAAAAGGTCTTTTGTGTTTCAAGGAGTGGAAAAGTTTCCCATGTGTTGTAATGGATGTGTGGAGTATTGCTTCACATTTGTCTCATTTATGCTTTCTAATTTCCTTTTGTGGGGAGCAATGAGTGCAGTAGAGATGTCTCTAGAGATTTTATGAGCCTCGTTATGAAATGGATCTTTTTTTTTTTTTAGGCTGTACATTCTGCAGTAACATTATAATCTTTAAGCCAATCCCAGAAGTTTGTTTTCATTCCCAAAGCAACCACAACCATGAGGCATATTTGTAAAGGTGTGCATGTCGGCTTCAGCTATTTCTTAAATGCATAACCACATGAGGATAGAAGGCGTGTCCCAAATAGGTGTAGATAAACTGAGCTGTGAAATTACTGCTGAAATTAAATAAATTAGAGTTGAAATCATCATTTATAGATATTAAAACTAGTACTATTGTCATCTTTAGATCAGAGCTTTCTCATCATGGAGACGTCTGTTTGTTGCAAACATAGATCTAGATGTCATCATTTACAGAAGGAATTGATCATATGACTCTAATGGATCAGACAGTTTCAACTTGAGCAGCTTCTCTAGTCTTATCTTTTCACATATTTACACTGTCAGACCTGTTTGCTTGTGTTTTTTTTTATATACAGATTCAAATGTACCAGTTGTCAAGGCTGCTTCATGACTACCACAGGGATCTGTATAGCCACCTAGAGCAGCAGGAGATCGGACCCAGCTTATATGCAACTCCTTGGTTTCTCACCTTTTTTGCATCGCACTTCCCCCTTGGCTTTGTTGCCAGAGTCTTTGGTAAGTTCTGAGAATTGTCACTCAACTGTTCCTGCTTCCTTTGAGAAGTTTTCCACCATTTCCCCGTGTACCCAAAGTAGCAGAAATTAAATCTGGAGCAGGATCAAAAGAAAAATGTACAAAGTAAATATCTAAATGATAGCAAAAAGTATATTGAATGAATAAGCATTGTCTATTTTATTCTGGTAACGATCAAACCCTTATCATCACACTTTGTGCGGAGTCCTCTTTGTCGTGAGACACATTCGATACAGTGTCTTTACTACTCGGTTTTAGAATGTTGTCGTCTTCTCTAGTGACCCATTTCATTTGTGTAAATACCATTACACTCACAGCCTCTTTACTTTACATCTTCTCTGTCTATTTTCACCCTCATTCCTCACTAGTGATTTTTTTCATGCCTAATTTCTTACATGGTGCTCAGTCACTGAACCAGACTCCCTGGCTCCTTGTGCTCATCTGAGCATAACGTGTGTGTGTGTGTGTGTGTGTGTACGTGTCTGTATCATTTGATATCGTATGTGAGGCTCCACACCTCCTCTCCCATTCCTTAATCTGTTGTGTGATCTCAGACAATCCTGCCTAACCCTTACTCCACCCCAATTCCTTCAAAACACTCACACAAATGCACACGCCTATAGTACACTGCCTCTACCTTTTCTCAGGGCTATATTTAAGTTTGCTTAACCTTTTTTATTGACGTCAAAGTATCTATCATAAAAACCTTAAGTCACCAATCAACACTGTAAGTTGAGATGTCATAGTTAAAGTAACAAAACATAATAATAAAAGCTGCCATTGTTGTCTCGTGTTTACATTTCTTAAATCTGTTTTCACAGTGACTCGTCTGTCCTCTCTCTTTTGCCAGATATGTTATTCCTGCAGGGGTCAGAGGTCATCTTCAAAGTGGCCTTAAGTCTGCTGGGGAGCCATAAACCTCTAATCCTGCAGCATGACAGTCTGGAGTCCATAGTGGACTTCATTAAGACCACACTGCCCAATCTGGGTCTGGTACAAATGGAGAAAACCATCAACCAGGTCAGGGAAATGAAAATACAAAATAACTGGTCAGCAAGTGTTTTTACTGTCATTCTGTGGGTTTGAAAACATTTATACTGAGTTCATGACCTTTTGAGAAAACAACTGCTGAGACAGTACTGTGGTTTGAACACTGTTATTTGACAGGAGCTGGTGTTTTCAAAAGATTAAATAAAAACCCATGCCAATCTATTTAATAAAAACAGAACACAGAGCTTAATCCGCCTTTCTTACTGGACTGACAGCTTGGATTGTTAATGCTGGTCTTTCTCTGATTTTCATGACAATGTAAAAACATCACAAGACTGCTCTGGAAACCACAGGTGGCAGCATTACTGGGGCACCACGTCAAAAATGAGGAACTGTGTTAATAGGTTCAGTAACAAGCAGATGTATCGTAAATTGACCTATTTTAACGTGCCTAATCTTGTATATGACAAAAGATATGTGGCATCTTGTTTCGGTGTTAATAAACATATTCAGTGTTTCTCAGTGTATCCATCAGTTGTGTTACCTGTAAGATTTTACAACAAGTTAAGAAGTGATAATGATACTACGTTATGAGTACACAAGGAAATAAGAGTGATATTTTGACTTTGGCTATAAATGTCAGCCACGCCTGCTTGTCTTAACACTGGTGACAGCAGCGCTTGGGTGGAGTAACATTGAAGTCATTTCACCCTCACCTGCCTGTGCATCATGATCACACGTATTTGTCATATTTCAATTACTCTAATCCGAGTTTATTTGTGTGAGGATTACACCTCTACCCCTAGCTTGTGCAGTAGTGAATGCTGCCTTGACATGGGAGGGCCTGACAGGAATTTTTGAAGACTCAAGCATGTATAACAATGTTATCAAGATATGCTGCAGTTTACAAAGTATGCCTTTACATTATAATTTTCATGAGATATCTGACTTGTTGAGTCATGCACCAGTATGCTGGGACTTTCCCTCCGGTGCCATTTATCCACATCAGGTTGTCCATATGTTAGCGCTAGCATGACTCAGTTTCACCAACAACAAAAAAAACAGGGAGTGTACGTACTGAACAGGATGCACACAACCGTGTGTGCACAGATGCCTCTGCCACTTCTGTTGTCACATCAGAATATGAAAGAGGCAGGTTAAGTAATAACAAAATCATATTGATTGACTTTGAATCTGTGTAGTAGCAGCAGCAACTTCCTTGTTTTTTTTTAGTCAAACTGTTATAGTCAAACATCAGTCAGAATCAACAGGGAGTGGCAACAAACAAATTGAAACATGTTGTGTTTTGACCTTTTGAAGATTCCCTGAAGCTTCAAAGTAGCTCTACCTTTTTTGACGTACGTCTGACACCAGTGCCTTTCATAATTTATCTAAACTTTCTGATCACGTTCACATCAAACATTCTCCGAAAGATAGTTTTTGCAGTTATTTCAGCAAACACACATCAGTCCATTTCAAGCTGTAGGAACCCTGACTTGGTTCCTGAAATTTTATTTATTTTGTAATTTCAAAATACAGGCTTTTTATTTATTTCTTGTGGATATAGTGCTGGTTTTTGTTTCCTTCATTTTTTATCTGACAAGACGATGCCATCGAACATGAGTTGTTATAATGATTCTGTGTGAATTTTTGTGTGCATCAGGTCTGTGGGATGGACGTATCCAAGCAACTCCAGGCCTATGAGGTCGAGTACCACGTTCTGCAGGATGAGCTTCTCGACACACCACCGACCCTCAACCAGCACCAGCGAGCAGCACAGCTGGAACGGACCAATCAGAGCCTCCGACAGCAGAACCTTGACCTGCTTGAGGAGCTACAGGTAAAAACGCACACACACACAGAAATAGATGTTATGGTTAGTTTTTACTTTTTGTTTTTATTTGTCCAAACTCTTCATTCCTCTGCTGCTCCCTCCCACTCAGGTGTCCCATGCTCGTGTGTGCAGCCTGGAGAGCCAAGTGCAGGCTCTGGTCCACTCCGAGGGCCGTCTGAAGGAGCAGGTGTCTGTGCTGGAGCAGGAGAAGAAACAGCTGCTGAGCACCGTGACGCGGCTTCAAGACCTGCTCACCAGCCTCGGCATCACCTCGTCCCCTGTCGGACACACACTCCCCACACCCACTGAGGTTAAAGATACACAGGGGCAGCAGGGCTGAACACCCCTACCCCAGCCATTAGCACCTCCAGAGGGCTTATAAATGCACTCACACTTCTTCCAAATGGTAGAGATGACCAGACGAGAAGCTGGTTATGGAACAAACAAAAGGCCCAGGAAGAGAAAATTCCCAAACGCAAACTTTATCCTCCTCTTACCTCCAAAGTGTTTTTCATGTAAAGAGAACAGACGAAGGATAGGAAATAAGAAGAATAGGTGGATGGTTTTAAAGGATGGCACTCCTGAGTATTTTCCCACATTTCTTGGATGAATGTTATTGATTTGACCATTAACCCCCAAAGACAGCGCTGTCCCACTGGGTCTCTTCTCTAAAAAACAAACGTTTGGATGTGTATATGGTCGTCTTTGAATGTCTGTTAGTGTCGTCACTAATATGTTTTATGCTCTTATAAGACGGTTTGTTTAAAATGTGGCAGATGCTTCAAGGCTAAAGTAGCCAAAGAATGTCTTTTACTTTTGTAAACCAAGCTCGAACAAACACTCGTTTATTCTACATGTAATGAGCAATAAATATAAAGATGAGTGGTTTCCAAAGAAAGAGAAGAGACAAGTTGGCGCAGTGATGGGCGATGAAATAAACTTCGTGAAGATGTGTGTTCTTGTAAAGGTTGAACGTCATATAAGCTGATAGGTGTTGGATGGCGGTGTTCATATTCAGAAATGCTTCTGTAGGCTTCCGCAGTTTTGTACCTATTATTTCCCAAATCCTGTATCTGTTCTAATTCAGGTACTTTATCAGAAAAACAGCACAATAAATGTCCACAAATGTCAGATCCTTGTTTTTTTTGCCACCATTTAAATAAATAAATAACTATATATATATATATATATATTATGCGCTGATTCATCTGTGTAGAAATGAAAGCAGATGCAGTTTAAACTTATAAACCGTAGCTCTGCTTTTCAAATTGTGAAACGGATCTGACGTTTACAGTGAGCCGGATCAATCAAAAATTTGTTTTATGGAGACAATCTGTCAGTAGTTAATCATTTACTGTATTCAACACACTGAAATCCTTTGACCTAAGCTGCAGCTCAGTGTTTGTATGTGAACATGTACAAGTGTTTGTGTGTCTGTTATCTTGAATTCAAGCACGTCACTGATTGCAACAAATCTGTTGATTTACACTGTAAAGATATTTAGCTTTTACTCCTGTCCTTGCACATGTTTTTGTTTCTTCATTTTAATTGATTATAACTATTATTGTTCTGTTCTTGAAAATATATTTCGTACCCTTTAAGAAGTTGGTTTCCCTTTGGTGTGTTTTGCACTTGTGTGTGGCAGGTGTCCGTCAGAACTGCAGCTGATCCGGTCTAAACATGTCACTCACTTTGAAAGCGGTTGTTCCAAGGTTTCAAGTATATGGAAATGTACAGTACACAGTATTTAAAACACAGACCTGCATTTATTTCAACAAACTGCTCTCTAGGCAAAAGACGAAGCAAGTTGGGGCAAGTTGTGTGCTCTGGGTATTTACTACATTATAAGGACATAAATCATTTTTCACAGTTGGTAGTGGGGACCAAACTCCATGAGGACAATTTCAAGTTCATTATAATTGGATTAAAGAACAATCGAGTAAGGATTGTTTAAGGTTAGACTGTGGTATGTTGTCACTCCTCTTTTCACCTGCTTTATCCTCAGAGGGTTTCAGAAGTGTAGTAGCATATCTCTTACGAAATGTTCTATTCAGGTTAACTCTGCAGGAATTCAATCTGTGTTTTCTCATTAACAAAGAGGAGCCTCATTAACCCAGAGCAGCGTAGAACAAGATGAAAGGTGATAAATATAATGAACAACCAGCTATAGGAAGGCTGAGTTTCCTTAAATACTACCTGACATGATGGTTGTGTGTGTGCAGGGCTGTTTCCAGCTATACTGCTGATAAAGGCCTTAACTGAGAAACTGAGAAAAATGACATTAAAGTTCTCTTGGTGTCCAACCCCAGTAATTGTAGGTAGATTATTGGACATGTATTGTTACTGCATATTACTGACTGGGAATTTAGACGTTATCTCATCATTTTGACTTTTTATCTTCATCATTTTGGCTTTTTATCTCATCATTTTGACTTTTTATCTCATCATTTTGACTTTTTATGTCATCATTTTGGCTTTTTATCTCATCATTTTGACTTTTTATGTCATCATTTTGACTTTTTATCTTCATCATTTTGGCTTTTTATCTCATCATTTTGGCTTTTTATCTCATCATTTTGACTTTTTATCTCATCATTTTGGCTTTTTATCTCATCATTTTGACTTTTTATCTCATCATTTTGACTTTTTATCTCATCATTTTGGCTTCATTTAATGCACCTTATATATGAAAAACCATTCATTGACAGTGCACCTCATAGTGCAGAAAATACAGTAATTACATAATGTGTTTCAGTCTAATACAGTGATTCATTGTAAACTATTGGGGCAGGGTCCTAAATGAGCATTGGTAAGAACACGGTAATGGTCTTTACTGACTTTTTACTTAGTTTTACTACTGTAGTACTTTTTGCAGTTACTGTACAAACACCCAACAATTTTCTCCAAAACGACAGACATTTGAGATGAGATATTTTATTACATGACAAAGAATGATTTGAATGTTGCAAAAAACTAACTCATTTTCATCCAAAAATGCTTTGTAGGACAGAATCTGCAAACTATGCAAATGCTTTGGAGTCCCCAAAGCTTTTTCAGCCTTATCTGAAGAAAATCCAAAAGCTGCATGTTTATCTTTCACTATGTTCATTACATGACATATAGCCTTAAAAAAAATAAATGTAGGATATAATTAAAATAAATTGCAATGCTAAGCTGTAGCTGTTCATATGTCATTAAGTCATATTTATCATATAGTTACTGACGTACTGTAGTGCGGCGCCGACGGGTATGATGGGAATGATTGACTGCTACCAACCTACCATTCCTATTAACAAGAATATTAAAACAAAAACTGCAACTGCATCAAAAAGAAGTTATATCAGTGGTTGTTGTATTTTCTTATTTAATAGACACTCAAAATCTGTTTCATTTATTGACATATATAGGATTGTTATTTTCCTTAGGTTATAGGGATTTTCTTTATCCAATTAACTTGCCTGAGTAGCTCAAGTTAAGATGTTTAATTTTAACTGTGGCCTGTTTTGTTCATGAAGTCTAAAATCAAATTGAGAAACGACCCTGTGTGTGTGTGTGTGTGTGTGTGTGTGACCAAAGAACCTCAATGAATTTGAAATGATGTCCATTTAAAATAAAAATAGGTATTTCATTGTAAAGCATTAAGACCAGGGCCTTAGCTGTGTATGTATTAACAGGCTCTTTGTTTTTGGGGCAGGTTCCTGTGACGACTGAGTTTCTGTTGTCTTCTTTGTTGACACTTGCATTTCCTCAAACAGGTAAAATGTAGTGCATGATTTCACAGAACTTGTTTTCTCCTCACAATCCTGTTTGACTACACCCACTAATTAACCAAATGGATAGTTTAGAGCTGCTTATTTGTCAGGATTCTTGTGTAAGAAACTTAACGATGATCAGAACTATTCCGCCTGGACTTTTTGTCGAGTTAAAATGAGTTAAAAAGTTAAAGTGAACATGTGTTGGTTGAATGTATTTAAGTGACTTTAAAGACACTTAAAAATGAAATGTATGAGGAAAACACTTGGAAATGGTTAAACAAAAATCAGTTACATACCGAAACTGCACTTTTTTTTATTTTAAGGTTGACTTTAATAATGACATACACTGAAGTGAATTATTTTAATGTTGACAGTTTAAGACACCGTTCATTTGAACCCATAAGGACCCAGTGTGACTTTTGCAGCAGTTCTTAAATGACATTTTCTCTCTAACCTTTTGTGATTTAGGTGAATCACTGTTGTACAAGATGATGGTGTTTCCATGGTAACTACAGAACCTCTGAACATCCAAATGGTTCATTTTTAATGTCTGCGAAAAGATGAATAAGTGAATTTTACACCAAATATTTACATAGATTGATAGTGGATCAGCAATTTATATCAGTAGATGCTTTTCGTCGACAGTGGGTCTTTAAAGGGCAGCCGTGGCTCAGGTGGTAGAACAGGTTTTCCAATAATTGAAGGGTTGGCGGTTTGAATCCCACTCTGTCTGACTCAGTCCATTGTGTCCTTGGACAAGACACTTCACCCTCCTTGCCTCCAGTGTCACTCACACTGGTGTATGAATGTTTGGTGGTCAGGTGGAAAATGGCTGCCATGCTTCTGTCAGTCTGTCCCAGGGCAACCGTGGATACAAATGTAGTTCACCACCACCAGAGGGAGCATGTGAGAGTGAATGAATAATGGGTCGCTAATGTAAAGTGCCTTGAGTTGCCAAAAAAGCACTATATAAATCCAATCCATAATTACCTCCACCAAGGAGGTATTAAATTCAGGTCCATTTGTCTGTCTGTCTGTCTGTCTGTCAGCAGGATTACGCAAAATTTTCCAAACGGATTTGGATTAAACTTTCAGGAATGATCGATAACTGGTCAAGGAAGAACCCATTATAGTTTGGGTAATGAAGGTCAAAGGTAACAGTAAAGGTCAACGGCCATATCCCATATCTCAGGATTCAGACAAGATAGAATCTTGCTGTTTTTTTGTGTTCACATCGTCTCACCTTCGGACATCAGATGGGTCAACACCTATGGCACTATATCATATGACACCATGTCAAGCCTTGGTAGAGTTCTGCTGTCTCTGACTGCCTTGTTAAAGCTTGAGTCCAACCTGAGAGACAATAGTAAAAAAAAATGTCCTCTAGCCTCCCCTGTTTGGAAAAGCTGTTTTATTATGACAGCAGAACATTAGTCTGTTGAGTAGCAGCAGTAATGTGGTACATTCCTTTGTCAGATGCTGTTTTTAATTTGTAATACTTATAAAGTGTATGTGGTGTTAAACAGAGGCAGTGTACTGTAGATATGTTTTTATCCTGCTGAAGCTCCAATAAGCAAGACGTTATCTCATTTATCATACAAATAAAGCAAACTGGCACAAACTTCTTGTCAGTACATTGTACATGCAACAAACACTGAAACTGAACATTCACTTTTAATCCATCTCTAGGTGAACATGCTGGAACACACCACAAACTGCAGATTGAGGTTGGGAGGTTGAGTGCCTTGCTCAAGAGCCAACAAGTCCTTTCTCAGACCTTCTACTCTACAGGTTGTTGTTGTTTTCAGTGTTCTAGAAATCACATCATTTAACCCTTTCATGCATACTGGTCACTACAGTGGACGACTATTCTACAGCTGTTCTCTTTATGAGTGTTGTTGTTTTTAGTTGTATATCAGCCAATACAGTAAAACACGTATACATCATCATCTCATACACTATAATTCATACTGTTACTGTAACTGTGCTGTTCTGGATAAACCTGATCTGCAGTGTCATGTTTGAGTGTAAATCAACAAACAAAAGTTTAGGGTTTTTTTTCATATTATCTCCATGAAATTATTTTTTTTATTTATCTTTATTTAACCAGGAAATATTAATTACCTCTGCCAAAGAGGTTATGTTTTTGCCAGTTTGTTTGTCTGTCTGGTAGTTAGCAAGACAACTAAAGAACTTTTTGATTTTGATGAAATGTTCAGGGTAGGTTGGTTATGGGGAGATCTGGAAATGATTATATTTTGGTGGTGATCTACCTTGGTGGAGGTCTAGGCTCTGAGTGCTTTTCTAGTCCTAGTTTTCATTAATTTATTAATTAAAATAACTAGTATTAGTGTGTTAAAATGTGGTAAATGATTAGCAGCATTAAAAATATTCTTATTGCAATTTTCCATAACACTTTCTTTCTAATATTAGGTTTTAAATACTTTTTTTTTTTCTCTTTGCTTCAAAAATTAAATGTATGGTATCTGGGTGAGTGGATGTTTTTGTAACTCCTTTAAAAAAATAACTGTTTTGCTGTTGTTGTTTTTATCTTATACCTAAAGAGGAATAAAAAACACTCAGGAATAGTATCTTGACTAAGGTTATCATAATTCATGCATAAAAGGGTTAAAGAAAAATTTCAACACATTTTTTAAATTCTGCTAATAAATAACTCAAGAAGAAAAAAAAACACCATCTAGTTTGACTTTCAAAAGGTATCAAGCTTTTCTTTCCTTTTTTAAATATAAGTTATCACCTTCTATTCCTACTATTGAATTATGGGATACATACATTATATTACCAAAAGTATTCACTCACCTGCCTTGACTTGCATATGAACTGGACATCCCATTCTTAATCCATACAGTGATATGGTTTCGCCCTTTGCAGCTACAATAGCTTTAACTCTTCTGGGAAGGTTTACCACAAGGTTTAGGAGTGTGTTTATGGGACCATTCCTCCCAGAAGCATTTGTCAGATCACACACTGATATTGGACCGAAGGCCTGGCTCTCAGTGTGTGCTCTAATTCATCCTAAAACTGTTCTGTGGAGTTGAGGTCAGTCACATTCATCCACATCAAACTCTCTCACCTATGTCTTTATGTACTTTACTTTATGCACTACTGTTCCCACAAACTTCACAGCATGAAAATATCCAGTCTCTCTCTCACAGAAATATCATATTAAACTCCATACATTAAGAATGGGATTTGACTTGAGTGTATTTCAAAGCAGGTGAGCAAATACTTTTGGTAATATAATGTATTTCTACTGCCAGAAATGTAATTTAGCATGAAAACTGTTTAGGAAAAAAAAAGGTGTTTCTTAAAGTAAATGTTTTCCACCTTAACGACTCAAATATAGTTCTGTAAATGACCCTGGCCTTTTGACCTTTTTTGCAGAATAGGGTTTGACCTCACACTTTCCCCTAGGAGGATCAGTGAAAAAAATCGCATTGTCATCAAAGTAAGACAGTAATTAATAGTGTGAGTGAGGAGAGCAGCTCATGTCTTGATCCAAACCAAACAGCTCTGTTGAATGGAGATTTCCATAAGGCAGCAACAAAGAGAATCAGATTCTCCACAAAGTTTTCAGAAGCCAGACACGCCCTCGCCCTCGCCCTCGCCCTCTGAGACACTGATCAGCAGGTAAAGTGCATGACAGCCACACCCTGCAGACCACCACAAACTGCTTCAATCAAGCTCCCTAATCTATAAAAGATCTCCTGGAAGCTTAAGTGGATTCTTGTAAGCTTCATAAGTCTCAGTTGAGCTGCCATGCCCATCGTGTGTGTGTGTGTGTGTGTGTGTGCACCTGCCGTGTCAGAGCACCCACTGTTACAGGTTGAAAAGGACACAAACATCTTGTCTATGGACCCAAGGCTTCTTGCGTGACTGTGGTTGAAACTCAGCATCTGTGGATAGATTTTTCCTAATGCTGGAGCTGAATGAACCAACAGGGAACAGGATCAGCCGCCTACAGCGCCCCTGCCTGCACTGTGTGTGTAAATAGAGCAAATGTGTACAGTGTGTGTTTATGTGTGTGACTGCCAGCCAGCGCAGACTGCCAGAGGTTGTGCCGTTGCCCAGAGTCTTGTTTTATTTAACTTGGCATCTGTTTACCCTTCCGCACTCCACCTCAGCCCAGCCCTGCCATGCCCAACATGCAGCTCCTTCAACCCTCAGGAGAACACACTGAGCAACAGAGAGCGCGACAACCAGGCAACAGTCTGTGTGTGCTCATCTGGTCACAGACTGAAATGATAGATGCATTAAAAAAGTAATTTACTGTTTTACACCTCATGACCTGCAGGACAAAGTGCAGAAACAGTCGCCTGCACTAGTTTAGATAAGTTAGATTTAAGAACCAAGAGTGGAATATGATCAGTATACAGTATAAGTGGTTGGATCAAGGCAGGAAATGATGCAGATTCACAGAATGGTCACTTCATATTTGAAGTATGTGGTCATCGTTGTCCTGAACTCAACCCTGTCAGTACAAATGTCAGACTATGACGCAGTTGTATTTTTATTTAATTTTTTTATTTTTTTTGTCCTGGTCTCTTGAGCTTAACCTTCTGAGACCCAGCTATGGCTTTTAATCCTCTTTTAGGGGAGAAGAGATTTACAGTTTTACTTGAAAATCAATAAATAAAAAGCTGTTCACTGCCTAAGGACATAAAAGTGGATCTGAAAAAGATACTGTTTTCACTAAAGACAGTTTTTGTCATGTAAATAGAAGTGTTTTTTCAGCTACATTCTATAATAACGGTGTATTTTTAAATAAATGAATAAATCTAATAACTTTATTTCATTTTGTAATAAACTGCCACATTTCAAAATAAACTTCCTCCAATGCATTATGGAATAAATGTTGCATTATTTAATACATTAAATACATTTTGAGAAAGAAAAAAAAAAGTTGCAAGTGCATTTTGTAATCTTCTCAAAATATAATAAAAGCAAAATGTATTATAAAATGCATCGTGATTATAAAACAGGGTTCCTACAGCTCAAGGCAAGTTAAATTCTTTTTTTAAATGGCGCTTGAAATTAAATTTAAGACCAAACGGATAATGAATCAAAATTGAAAAGGGAAAAAAACTGCAAATGAATTACCTGGGGGCAGTTTTACTCAACTGTTTATTTTAAATAAAACATGACTTTTTGGTCCAGGTGCTGCTACATTCATAAACCATTTGCATCAAGCAGCATAACTTTGACATTTTGAATATCTAACACACACACACACACACACACACATACACCATATAAACACACACTTGCAAAAATCTAAGTATAGCTACAGGAATACTACACCCATAGAATGATGTGCCCTCATTTTCTACTCACCTTAAATTATTTTTGGTATATAGACAACCTAAATGTTACCAAATACTTTTTATTTCAAACTAACATAAATCTTACTAATGTGTCCACATTTTTAAGACTTTTGAAAATTTGATTTAAGACATTTTAATGACAATTAAGGGCTTATTTTTAGAACAATGAATTCAATGTCTTTTAAGATTTTTCAAGGATCCGCAGGAACCCTGTAAAATGTCGCTCAACAAGATCTTTTTTATAACATCCCTATGTTAACCCTTTGTTGGTCAGCTCAACCGTTTGGTAGAGGTAACTTTGAACCATGATATCTAATCTAAATTTAAGTCCTTTGACACTAAACTTCTTGGGAAATCAATGATATATTCAGGTCATGCTAGTATATACTATTAGTATAGTATATACTATTACTATTACTATACTATTATATACTACTATGACAACACCTCTGCTATGATCTTTTCTTATCGGCACAAAATTGCAGGCAAGTTTGATTTTTTTTCATTTTATTAACTTTTACAGAGTCTATTTTACATAAATAACCCTCATCATGTTTCAGAAATACTTTGGTATTCATGTAATAATTTTTTGAAAACATTCTCAACCAAATGGTAGAGATGATAGTAAAGGGTTATGAAATGCTAATGCTAATCGAACAAAGAGTTAATACATCTAATTTGAACCAAGTCACAAATTATGTTGGTGAAGGATTCATGTTTGAGTTTTAATACTTTTAAATTTAGGGTCAGTGAAAAAAAAATCTATGTTTTATGTTATAATAATCCCTGTGAGGTTGAAAGAGAAAAAATTGTCGATTTTTATTGTGATTTTTGTAGTGTGACCAACAAAGCATGAATTGTTATTCAGACATTAGTCAAATATAATCACCTGACAAGTTTATTTGTAAAATCACTCAAAAAGTTTTGTTGTGTCTAATAGGTTAATGGGGCTTCATTAGTTCCACTCGCTCCTCTGCTCAGCTTGTGTTATCAGAGGTTATCAAGCTGCTTCTCATTCTATCTAATGAAAAGACCCAGACAACACCTTTTATCAGCTCACCTTTAAACACCAACTAATATCAGCTTCACACTTTTATGTGGTATATAAAGTAATTCCAGTGCTTGTAATCATTAATGGTAACCCGTTCAAAGCATATCTAGTGCTGAGATGAGAGTGCACTGGTCAGTACAAAAGGTCAAACGGTTTCAGTAACAGCTCATAAAGCACTACTGCAGCACTAAATCCTGATAAGCTGCTACTTTACCAGCATTACCTGGATAATTCAGAGTGACAGAGGCCATAAAATCTGATCGTACCAGGTCTCCGCCAAGCGACTTCTGTTGCAGTGTGTTTTTCACCGACAGAATGTTCATTTGAATTGTCTTTTAAAGGTTTGTTGTGTAGTTTAGGAGATTAAAACCCCTCCTCCTCACCCTCCTCTATGATCAAAGACACCCTGTTTGGGTTTGTTTGTTCTGCGTTTTTTTTTTTTTTTTTTTTTTTTTAGTTGCTACACTCAAACACAGTAGGTGACTATAATACACTTTAATAGTGTGTCACACTTGCTATAAAATGGACAAAAAGAAGAAGTCATCTGCTCTGAGCTACTGTAGAAACATGGCTTTACAACATGGTGGAGACCTACTCCCTCTGTAAATATATTAGATCCCTCGTTCTAAGGTGATGAAAAACAACTGCTATTTCCAAGTCATTATATATTAACCCTTTAAACTTCCACTCAATTTCGCCTACATTTCTTAATAAAGTAAAATGAATGCTGTTCTTTTGTTCATTTTGATAACATGTAATTAGTGTTTGTTTATATTATATTAGAAATAAAAATATTAAGATGGAAACTGGGATATTGGAGGCAGGTCCAGTTAAATAACGCAATAGTATTTGTGGATATTTATTGATGTTTTGAACGACATTTGGACAATTTTTTTTGTTTATTTGTTGGACTATGACTGTGTTTGTTGGAATACGCTTCCTCTGTAGACAATAGGATTAATTAATTAGGATAATAGAAAGACATAAAGGTTCAGATCAGCTGTTTTTCATTGGTATTTTGAACAAAAGAGTGATTGTACCTGCTGTAATTACTTTATCAGGAAGTGGTTTATATCTTCTGATGTGTAAGAATCTCTGTTGTCAAACTAGATTAGGTCATGTGACATTTGGGACAGGTTTGGGTGGTTTTGCTTAACATTTATAAACGACTACTTCCGGCCTATATGTGGAAGTGTTAATAAAAACATTGTCATGGACACCGTATGTTAACTCTGTAATTACATACTTTAAACACAGGAGTTTAAAGATACTCTGACTTAAAAAAAAATAATGTAAAAAAATAGGGGCTGTCAAAATGAATGCATTAACACAGATTCATCCATCATTGTGATTAGTCTGATTATTTTTTTTAATGCAATTTAGATTTGTTTTATTGAAACTGTGGAAGATGTAGAATAAACCTGGTAATTTGATTATCTACTCGTATATTTTTTTATGCTTTAGATATTTTATCACATTTTTAGTTTTTTTCCCCCCTGTATTCTAGAAGACATGTTTTAGGTTTTTAATCACTTTTTTATGTTCGTTTATTGTTTTGTGAATTGTAGTGGATTTTAGCATGTTTTGTCATTTTTTTTCTCTGCATTTTTTTGTGTTTCTTAGTGTATTTTTATGGGAAATTTGAGTACAAAAACATACCTGAGACAGAACAGTCGACCAATATAAAGTGTTTTGTACACTGGAACATGGAGTTTTCTTTTCACCGCAGTAATTCAACATTAACACGATGCATAATTGAGTCAGGGATTCTACGATAAGGCTAACGCGTCACCCAGTTTTCGACAAACACATTAGGTGCAGATATATTCCCCTCTTTCTCGAGTCTATTTCATCATTGAAAATGAAACATAACTAATATATAGATTACAAATGAATATTTAATCACGACGAATTAAAATTAATCCAAAGCAACCCTGTGATTAAGATGATTTAAAAATCGAATCATTTGACAGCCCTAAAAAAAACCAGCATAAATTATTGCCTATCAAAATATGATAGGCAATATATCAAACCGTGAGTCTCTGATTACCTACCAGATTGGTTTGAATCATGCAGACATCTGTCTGGATGAATCATTCAGCCATAATTTAAAGAGAAATATTCACTCTAAGAAAACAACAGTGGTTCAAAGAAATGTCGTTCTTGGCAAACACACCGCACATGTATACTAATCATTGCATTTCAACATCCATATGTGTGTGTGTGTGTGTGCTTGTATTCCTAACTTTATGGGGACATTGACCTCTGACACTATGGGAACCAAAATATAGGTCCCCACAAGGGTTAAATATATAAAAAAAAGGTCTCCACTAGTAAATAGAAATGATGTGGCCCTATAAATACATTAGTTTGTATTTTTCCAGACGTCCTCATAAAGCATGGGAGAAACAGGTGTAAAGTGAAACATGTATTTTTCAAAGGTTTGAAGATTAGACTTAGACTTAGACTTCCTTTATTGTCATTGTTACAATAAACATGTTTACAGAACAACGAAATTGTATTTCCGGTTCTTCCTTAAGGTGCACTTCAAATTTAAATATTAAAAAATAAAGAGTAAACTTTGTAGAATACAAATGTACAGAGTGTAAACGTTGAGGTAGACTTATTGTGATGTGTTTAGCTTTAAAGAAAACATTTATTTATTTATTTAATTTTCATCATAATTTTCATTGGTATTTTTTATTTTATTTATTTTTTAATGTGTGTACACTCACTCCCCAATGGCTACTTGATTACAAACCTGGTCCTCATGAGACATAGTAATGAGTATGTGTGTGTATTTCATCATACCACCCAGACTTTGCAGTTCCACATGTCTTAACTGTGTGTTTACATGTTGCTGTTGCATAATTTTCATAATGCACACTGTAAATCCCACCTAACTTAACTTACAGTGTCTTTGTGCACAAACAAGTTCATTCACACACTGGAGTCTGATGAGTGACAATAATACAATCCCTTCTGTTATTTTTAGCTTCTGTTTTGTTTTGTTTTATTAAATATTCAGTTAGTTAGTTAGTTATTTTGAACATGCAAAGAAGAAATAAAAACAACACAAGACAAAATTAGGTTAAAACAAAACAAATTAAAACAAATCCACAAGTCCAAACGTATACACATTTATCATTACCTTAAAATGAAAAAAATATCAAAATTTTAGTATTCGACCACAACTAATAGGTAATACAATATATATATATATATATATATATATATATATATATATATATATATATATATATATATATATATATATATATGTCAATACAATGATATTCATAAACAAACAGAGCTCATTGTCATTATTACCTCCGCCAAGGAGGTTATGTTTTTACTGGCGTTTATCTGTTTTGTTTGTTTGTTTGTCTGTGTTCAAGATAATTCAAAAACTTATGGACGGATTTTGATGACATTTTCAGGATATGTTGGAAATGTGAACAGGAAGAAGTGATTTTATTTTTGGGGTGATCCAGAAGAAATTCTGAATTCTGGATCACTTGGAAATTTTCATTAACATGGTGGTAAATGGGGCGACTTGGCGGAGGTCTGCGCTCTCTGAGTGCTTTTCTAGTTAACTACTGTACCTCAGGAGAATCAATTCTTTCTACCTTTTCTTTTGTTCAAATAATATTTGATATTTGTTTTATCTCCACACTCACTTTATTCCACAGTTTGACTCCCGATAGTCAGACTTTATGAACCTTTAAATGTAACTTTCCCTTAAATAATTACCTCCCTCTCTTTCATAAAACATTTCTTGAATACTTCCCAGCAGTCAGTTATTCTTTGCTTTATACATTATTTGAATAGTTTTGAACTCCACAAAGTCAATAAGTTTAAAAGTTTTAGATTGTGTTCACAAGAAGCAATATTGTGAACAATCCTTCTTGTTCTTTTTTTACAGAATAAAAATTATTTGTAATTAATTATATAGAATGCTAAGGTATTTTTTTAATTTAATTTAATTTAAATTTAGGACAGAGATACACACACACACACACACACACACACATATATATATATATATATATATATATATATATATATATATAGAGAGAGAGAGAGAGAGAGAGAGAGAGAGAGAGAGAGAGAGAGATTTTTTCATATATATATATATATATATATATATATATATAAATTTTTCTCCTTTTCTTTTTATTCCACAGAAAAAAGTGTTTTTTTTATATCATGTGTGGATTTGAAGATTTAACGAGCGGTTATAACATGCAGACATGTTAAGACGACAGTGATTTATGACTTTACATCTGAATTGATTAATACTTGTAAGAAAAAATGATCATAAATATCTCATAACCTAAAGTTATGACTGAACATAAACATATAGCTTAACAGGAAAAATACATTGTGTAATTTGTTGTGTAACTGTTGGATGAAACCTAAAAACAAGCTGCTGTGTTTCTGAGCATTTAAAGACCGTGTGTGATTGTGGAGGTGAAAAAAATGCACAGTGTGAGGCTTAAATGAGTGTTGGCATTAACAGAAGAAGCAATGGTCTGTGGATTTGTTGTTTTATGAAGCGTGCAATCATTTTCCAACACTGACTGGCTGATACCTGAACAAACAGTACGCTCACTTCTGCATGTGTTCTATTCTGCTGAAGTTAAAACTGGATGCTTCAGTAGATAATGAAACACATCCAGGACATGACATATTGAAACTGTCAAAAATTTTGTTTTGTAATTTTTTTTTCAATGCTAACAAGAAACAGAGAAGTCTTTTTGTCACTGTCTGATGCAGCCACACCTTTTGAAACACACAAAAAAAATGACTTTTCACCAACATTTAATAATATAATATGATTATTTAGAGATGTCAAAATTAACACAATCCTGCAGATTGTGAAAGTAAGAAAGTAAGACACAAATGGAGCAAAATTAAAGAAAAAGCTAATAAAATAAAAAGTGAAATGAGCAACAAAATGCACAAAAACTTTGTGTCTTACTTGGTTCATGTTACTAATTATTTTGTCAGTTTATTCTTCTTTTTTTGTTCATTTTATTGATGACTTTGGCCATTTTTGTTCATTTTGATGTTTATTTTAATTATTTTTACTGTGGATCTGCTAAAGTTTCAGAAGTTAAAGGGTTATACTGAGTCATGTGGGAAAGGGAAATAACTAAAACATGTAGGACACCGGCCCTCGAGGACTGGCATAGATGAATGTCCATTTGTATATGAAAGGGGGGGGGGGTCAGTCAGCCAGTTAATATCATTACTGTAACTTGGTTGTTCTTAATACCTGATCTGTACTAACATGTTTATGTTTGAATCAATTGCTTGTTGTCATTAGTCTGTAATTAACAGTCTCTTCTTAAACAAAGAGTGAATTAAAATTGTTTTATTTCATAGTGTTCTGATATTGTGTTTTAAATACAAGTTTCTTTGCTTCAAAGCTTAAACAAATGTTGTGAGACTGAGTGGACATTTTCGTAACTTAAAAAGATTTCAATCACATTGCTTTGTTTCACACCAAAAAAGAAATAATAAAAAAAAAACACTTAAACACCTACATCTTGACTCAGGTTCTGATAATTAACGCATCAAAGAGTTAAACATATATAATTAATCATGATTAATCTAAATTAATCCAAAGTAACCCTGTGATTAATCTGATTAAAAATGATAATCATTTAATAATATTTAGAATATTTGAGACTGTGTGAAATGTTAGTTGTAAAGTTTTTTTTCCCCACTACTGTAGCTACTAACAGGTTATTTATTTCATTCCAGCGTCACAGGGGATGTTCAGTGTCTGCAGACAGTTCTTCTTTATTTATGGCCCCAAATCACTTTCAGTTTGTCTTCAAGGCTTTTGGAGTGTTTACGACACATGACACTGTCTGAGCTGAAACCCTAGACTGTGATGAGGACAAAAACACACACAAACAAAAAAAGTAGGCATGCAACAGCCGACTGTCTTTGAAGGGAAGAAGAAAGAAGTGGTGGGTTATGAAAGAGGGCAGCCTGCAGTGGGTCCTGCTGAGTCATTAAGTGCTAACATGAAACTGCACGCTCAATACAGTGAGACATCATCACCAGAAAACTAGGAAGGATGATGTTACGCATGGATACGTGTGGGTGTGTCTGTGTGTCCGAGTGTGTGTAAGGGTGTTGCTGTTTGTTGTAGAAGGTCAGGCGCCACAGTTTGGGTGTGACCACCGCTGTCCTGTCAGCACATTGAGTGTCCACAAAACCACTCCCTTTACCCCCTGCTCGCTCCCTCTCCCTTCCCTCCTCCCTTCCTCAGAGTCAGGGTGTAACCAAGACTCTACTTGTCAGTTATTCAGATCTGTAAAAGGAGAGGGGGGTCTTTGTGTGTTCAAGTGTGTGTGTGTGTGTGTGTGTGCACTTGTAGTCCTATCTTTATGGGGACATTGACATGTTTACACAGTCACGCCATAGGGACCAAAATAAGGTCTCTGTGAGGGTTAAATATAAATGTAGTTGAAGTCTGTGTAAAGTATGTAAATGATGTTGCCTATTAACAAATTCATTAGTTTTTTTCTGGAAGTCCCCATAAAGCATGGGGGAAACAAGTGCAAAGCAAAACATGTATTATTCAATGGTTTGGGGTTTACTTTTTTAAATCAATGTATTTTATTTTCTTCTTCTTATTATTATTATTATTATTATTATATTTCATTTCATTTCATTTAAAAAAATAGATATTTTGCATTTAGTTTTTTTTAAAAATTTGTTTATTTTTTCAAATTTTTGTATGTTTTATTAATTTCATTTTATATAGAATTTAATTTTAATATTTTATTTATTTTAAAAAATTCTTTACTATACTTTATTAAAAATGTTATTTATTTGGAAAAAATATATATATACATATACATTTATTTATTTTTAAAGATGTGCTTACACTCACTACCCAATGGCTACTTTATCTACAAGTGACGATTAGAAACTTGGTCCTCATGAGACATGGAAACTAGTGTGTGTGTGTATGTGTGTGTATGTGTGTGTGTGTGTATGTGTGTTCAGATGTGTGTATGTGGGTGTAGGCAGTGACAGCAGGCAGGTTCTTGAACAATAAAGCTGTCTGTTGGTTATTTCTGAACCTTGGAGAGGAAGCACTACTCCCTGCAGGGTGGGGAGAAGATTCATAGAGCCCCCACCCAATGCGCACACACATACACATTGTGGTTTTTTTCATCACTTAAGGGGACATTACACTGACTTACATTCATTTCCTGGAGACATGGCCTAAACAACTACTCTGAACACTAACCCTGTATTTTGTCCCCTGAGGAAAAGCAAGTGTCCAAGTACGATGACGCTGATAAATTCACATCCACACAACACGCATTGATCCACAGACACTTGGCTCACAAGGCACAGACACTGACTATCTGTGAGCCCAACGTCTCTTTCACAGTCTTGCCACACCCTTCTTCTATAAGAATTGGTAATTGTGTCGTAGAAGGAACCATCCATTATAAAGCCAGGCATTATTCCAGCTCAGCGATGAATGACTGGATAAATTCCCTCTGGGTTTTAGTGTCTACGGTGCTGCACACACAAACAGATGCACCGCTTTCTGCAATTTATCTGTATAAAAACATCTTATGTAACATATCTAAAGCAAGTTTGAACAACATGTTTCTGTGATTTGCATATGGTGGCTGTTACTCTGGCCAAAGATTTTTCTATTGGAAATGTTTAGGCCCCTAAGATATCAATAAATAGCAATGCATTCTGAAGGGAAATGCGATATTGGGGGTGGGGGTGGAGTATTTAATCTTTACGTAACAAGGAAAAAAGTTCCCATTGAGATTAAGAACCTCTTTCCCAAGGGAGTCCTGGCCAAGAAGCAGCATGAAATACAACACATGGTTACAACATACAATAATTTACAGAAGTCAAACTATGAAAAACATGTACAAGTCATTCATGTACAAGATAGTTCAAAGTGTTTTATATAAAACATTAAAAGCATTACAGCAGGGAGCAATAAAAAAGTATAAGTATGATAGATAGATAGATAGATAGATAGATAGATAGATAGATAGATAGATAGATAGATAGATAGATAGATAGATAGATAGATAGATTAGATTATTACCATACCAAACTGCTTCATGGCAGATTTATGTCACTATGACAACACATTTACCGGCAGATAAGAGTTCAGTGAAGAGTAAAATGGAAAAAAAAAATTGGAGTAAGATCTTTACTTTTTCCTTTTTCCAGACCAACCAAAAATGGTAGAGATGAATATATTGCACTTTAACAACTAATTAACAAACCTGTTTGATGGGATGTATTATAGCAAGATTGGTGGAAATGTCAGATAGATAGATAGATAGATAGATAGATAGATAGATAGATAGATAGATAGATAGATAGATAGATAGATAGATAGATAGATAGATAGATAGATAGATAGATAGATAGATAGATAGATAGATAGATAGATAGATTGATTGATTGATTGATTGATTGATGAGCAGAGTAGATGAATGTGCTTTTACCTAGTATTGTACAGGACAATGGTACAGAAAGGAACAAATCTTTTTTATTATTATTATTAAAGGGTTTTTTTTTTTAAAAAATTCAATGTGTTTTACATGTTATTTTATTAATTTTTTTTTAATTTATTACTTTTTTTATGCAATCCCAAACAATAAGAATCAATAATTCTTGCTATTAATCTACAGATATAGGAAGTGTGGCCTTGCAAATAAATGTATACCTGTGTTCCATTTCAGGCATTTGAGGCAAATGCTTTCATTAAGAATTAAATTATTGACACAAGTTCAGTAATGGTACAGTAGTCCAATGTCACCTCACAATAAGAAGATACTGGGTGGGTGTGGGAGTTTGCATGGCTTCTCCAGTTACTCTAGCTTCCTCCCACCACCCAAAGACATGCATTTAAGCCCTCTTGAGGTCCAAGCAGTTCAGAAAATGTATGAATGAGTGACAGCAAATGTACTTTTTGACCTACATGCACATATTTGATGTCATTTATAACGTATTTCACACATTTTAATACATGTACACTACTGCTAGCCTAGGATCTAGTCTGTCCCCAGTGGCCGCAAATGGTATTTGCTACGGGGAGACAGACTAGACAGCCTCGGATCTGAAAATCCAAAATGTACCGGACCAATCAAATCGCGAGGGACGGGATTGGAGCCCGCCCTGCCTCATGACGACACAAATACGACACGTAATGTTGTAGTCGCAGAGACGTAGCAGCTAGCAAGCAGCTAGCACACATTGCCGTAACCCCAGTTGCTAGCTGCTAGACAACATGGCTCATCACCAGGAACATCCATTCGAGCTGGTTTTGGCAGCAACGCTAGGGGATTTAAAATGACAGTTTTCCCTGCGAGAGGAGCAGAAAACGGCACTTAGGCTCTTTTTAGAAAAAAGGGACGTCTTTTGCCACACCCACCGGGTATGGCAAAAGTTTGATTTATCAACTGGCTCCGCTAGTGGGACGACGCATGGGTCTGCACAACCCGCTGGTGACCGTTGTGTCACCCCTTTTAGCCCTAATGGATGACCAGTTGCAAGAGGCATAAAAACTGGGAATATGAGCAGCACAACTCGGCAAAGGAGATCCGAAGCGGCCGGTGCCAAATAGTGTACGGGAGTCCGGAATCCTGGCTGAACCGGGAATGGTTAGACCTGCTTCATGTTCGTCGCTCTGATTGGTTGGCTCTGATTGGTTACCCATCCAATAGCGTGGCGTTGTGTAAAGAAAAAATTTGACAGACAGCGGTTATCCCGCCCACAAATTCGCCTAGACTTTCTAGACTCTCCCCGTAGCAAATACCATTTGCGGCCACTGGGGACAGTCTAGATCCTAGGCTACACTACTGCCCCTAAAGCCAAAATTACAGATTTTCTGCTCTTTTCAGGAAATGATTGTGACATGAGATTTATTCTTAGATAAAGTGTATAAAGTGATTCAGCATGTAATCATTGCATCTGGTCAAAGGTAATCACTGATATGTAATAAATATAAATTTGAAAAAGGAATATGTCAGAAAACAAAAGTATTCCCACACTGTACTTTAAATTACATACTGCATAGTTGTAACTTCCTGTCTTTAAAATGGTTGCTCTACATATTCAAAGTATTATACAATTATTTGGAAAAGGGGGGAAAACTAGTGAGGAACATTAATTTATGCACTATTCTGAAGTGGGGTCTGATTTTTTTTTATTAATATATGTTTTAAAAAAAATACTTCCTCAAGAAAAATGTTCTACTGACACCGATTTAAACAGAGAAAAATGGTCAAAATTCAGACAATGAGTAAAATAACAAATTTAACAAATGTTTATGATTCAGCTCTTGACTAATATTAGAAGTGGATTTAATTTGATTTACAGAAAATACACTTCATCACAGATAAATGCATGGATTTATGAAGATGTTGAGGAGTGAGACAGTGGGTGTTTTTCACATGAGCCATAGTTTTTGTGCCTTTTGGAGACTGAACTAACCCTAAAGTCTGCTTCACACTAGAATGAACAGTGACCTTTGAAGATGTTTATGCTTTATTTGTACTTTCTGCAGTCAAGAAAGAAAGACAGTTTTTATAAAGTTAAATACAGATGACACTGGTCTACAAGTAAAATGCTTCCAGAATAAAACTAATGAATACTTACCACATGTTTCCACAATATTCCAAGATAAGTCTTCAGTCAAAATATGAAATTCTAAGAATGAACAAGAGAATAAGTTTTAGTCCAAATGAATATTGGTCTCAGATCTACCAGATCTACTTCAAAACACTGTCTGCACATTATGATCCACTCACATTACAGGTTCTTTCTAGTGGAATATTTACAAATCCATTGTATTGTACATAAACCACCATATATGTGGAATAACACATTAAAAACATCAGCACTTTTATAATTTGTTTTCTGATTAATCTCATTAAGTTATATAATATTTAGTACATTTAATGTCTGAAGCAGATACTGTCTAAAAATATAGAGCAGTGTTATATAAAGTACAGTGAAATATTACCTAACATGACAGCACACATACTAAACAACACCCATTCTCTTATATGCAAAACAGGGGCAGGGTTGAAGTGTGCAGATAACCTTAGTGTATGTGTGTGTGTGTGTGTGTATTTGAGGTGGAGTGAAGAGCTTCAGTAGCTCCAAGCGCTGCACAACAGGACGGAAGATGACAGATGACTGGAGAACAGGCGATCAGAACACTCACACAGGCCTGAGGACAAACACACAGTAACTCTGTGACCCAATCACTCACACACACACACACACACACACACACACACACACACACACACACACACACACACACACACACACACTTTAATGGACATGCACTCAAGCTCACATTAAAGGATATTTAAATCAGAATAAAGCTTTATTTAAGTAATAGAATTCTTTTTTTAGTTTTTTAAATATTGTTTTACGCTACTTTATGAACAGGCGCCAATGTGAGGTCTATTTTTTCCTTTTAGAATCATGATTTTTTTTTTTTGTAGATATGAGATATAATTACAAACAGTTCAAAAGATATATTTTGGCAGCATACGTGCATGATTCAACAGATTGTAGTTGTGATAACAGTTATAATTTGTGACAGTAAGCCACATAAATTTTACTGTCTTTACCCCTGTTTGTTTGTTTTTTTTTCATTCTCTGCCACCAATACAGTTACAGAGCACCTGGTTATTTGAAACATTTGATTACTGTTATTCTTAAGCACAACTTAAAACTGAAGTGAGGTTTTGGGGTTTGAAGTGTTTTCAGTGGATTAATGGGAAATCTCTCTGTGGTTTTTACTCTCAAAATAGTTTTATTTAATGAATGCTTTTGTTTTTATGTTCGAATCAGCCGCACACAGAAGCAAAGGGGATTAAGAAGTTCTACGCTATAGCACACAAAAAATACATTTCTGCTTATTTTTGCATTTGTTTATTTTCCCCAAAAAACCCTTTAAAAAACTATTTTTGTAGTAAAATCCAAAGTATTCTTATTTTTCCTCACATTTAATTTATCCTAAGTGATTTATCACCACTTTTTATATTATCCTCTGGATGTCACATTATCACTGGAAATAAACAATTAACTGGATATAAATATAAGGTAGCTGTTTTGTTCTATTATGCACCTCATCATATTTCACCTCACACTATTGTGTTTATACACAGTAAATTTTGCAGTGTTAAATCAACACTTAGAGAGTTTCTTTAACTTCTTCTAGAGTGTATTTGGTCCCATTGTCTCCAAATTAACACTGCAAAATCTACAGTGTACCAACATTGCTCACAGTAAATAACTTTTCTTACCTCCGCTAAGGAGGTTATGTTTTTTGCCAGAGTCTGTCTGTCTGTCTGTCTGTCTGTTAGTTAGCAAGATAACTCAAAAAGTTATGGACAGATTTTGAGGAAATTTTCAGGATCTGTTGGGGGTGTCACGAGGAACAATTTTTTTTACATTTTGGTGGTGATCTGGAAGAGATGCTGGATTCTGCATCACTTTAAATTTTATTCTCCATTTACTGCAATGTAAAACTTCCAGAATCCAGGATCTCTTCCGGATCACCACCAAAATCTAATCATTTCCAGAACTCGAAACTGAAAATTTCATTAAGATTCGTCCATAACTTTTTGAGTTATCTTGCTAACAGACAGATAGACAAACTATGGCAAAAATATAACCTCCTTGGCGGACCTCTCTTCATTCGAAGGGCAGAGGTCTGCGCTCTCAGGGTGTTATTCTAGTTTAGATCTGATTTACATATATTTAATTTGTTTTCTATTGTCATTTATCTTTTACAGCTACAGCAATACTTTTGGTCGTATGTGGCTGTTGAGGTCTTTGAGAGTTAAATATGTTTACAAATGATCAGAATTTTTAAATTATATTTTTTCTAGGTTTTTTCATTTTTTTTCTCCTTGTGTACTGTCTTTTGCTTTAAACATTAATGTCATCAGGTTAAACATGGACACAAAGGAAGTTGCTCATTTAAGTCACTTTTTAAGTCACAGTTTTACCAGTGGTGTTTACAAGCAAACATCAAATCTTGTGGTGGTAATTTATCATAGTAAATTATCATTTAATATGACAAGATGAAAACAAATTAATTATAAATTAGTATCTAAGAAGACATGACTGATGACCTCACTGACTGATTTGCATTAGAAGAACAACAGTGTGTGGGTGTGTTTCCAGTAGCATTACATGTTCAAAACTTTCTATAGTGATTGCATTTGTTATTGAAGCTAGATGGATTTCAGTTCAGGCTGATTTTATGCCTCATTTACTGATAATTTAGTGACATTCTAGATGTCCCCACAAGGCAAACTCACACTCAAATAACAAAACACTTCTCCAACAACACCCATTCTTAGAAAAAAAAGTAGGTGCCAGAGGAATTTGTGGAGCTCACTAGGGTTTCTAAGAAGGTGCAATGAAAGTAGCAGATATGAACAATTACAGTGTTTGTTCTTGCAGGCTTTTGTGTGTGGTTTTGCCATATCGCTTGTCTGCCTGTGAGGAATATAGAGACAGAGATGTGATTGTTCCACAGAAAGACGTTAATATAGTACAACATACCGTACATAGCTCTGAAAGAGGGTCACCTGCAGTAATTACACAAATACACACAGTAACTCTGCAATAGACATACACAGTGATCATATCAAAAGTGTGTATATTCACTGTGTCAGATTTACTGTATATAGTGTGCACATACCAGCTGTCTCATCTGTTAGACGTAACTTTATCTTTTATTTTACCCACATATCTCTCTGTCAGTTTAAAAGAGAAATGCAGTAACAGTAGTAGGACCAAAGCCCAACCCACTTTATTATGAATTACAAGGTTAGAGGAAACATATTTTATTAAAAAAAAAAAAAAAAAAAGCTTTTCCACATGCTCCCAAACAGACAACAATAAGTCATCTATTGTCTGCCATCTGAAACTGTATGGGTGGATTTCATCATGTAACATCAAGAATTCATTTTTCACATACCAGCTGCCCCATCCATAAAACTGTCACCTCAGTCACTGATTGACTTCACCTGGAGGAAATGCATTTAACCTTATATACCCATGTAATAATAATATTAATAATAATAATTTCATTTTAATTTATTTATTCCAATCTCCATGATTGGAAAGGAGCAGGATGAAGAAAATGTATAATACCTGCTTTTATATAATAATAATCATCATCATCATAATGATAGTAATAATCAACATCATAATAATACTATGGACCCCTATTTTCATAATATGTATACTGTATATGTGGCAAATTTTAAATTTTTCATCAATCAAAATTTATCATTTCAACCACCACTATTATTCTTATCAGTCTGGAATCAAATGAGTTAATTATATACACAAGTGTGTCTATTTGCTGCTGTTTGAGGTGTGTGTTCTTATTGTAAAATGGTACAACGTTTACATTTAACTGTAATGTCTAATGTAAATCTAGGAAAACAGTTAGTTAAAGCCTTTAAGAGTGAGAAGGTCAATTTTCTGCAAAATGACAAACACACTGATGTTAATTTGTGTCAGCTGTGACAAGCAGCAACAGCGGTTGTGAAGGAGTGGCAGGGAGTGTTTTGGTAACTATCCAAACCACAGATAACTCTGTCATCTCATTAGTTGATGCTCAAAGTTAACAGATAGCAGAACATGCAAAGCAAAATGTCTCTTACTGAATGCCTATTTTACTTATTTATTTTCGCTGCTGTCAGAGGAATGAAGCTATCATTACATTTCATCTCAGCTTAGTGTTTGGTTCCAGTGAAATCGTACCTGCCATCTGTCAGTCTCTGTGACTTCTACAGAACAATGTTTCCGGGCTCCTTCTTTTTTCATTGTGTAGTCAGCATTGTTTATCTCCAAACTATCAGCTCCTGCCACTCCTGCGATCATGTACTGTAATACAAGTGTTATGCAGGTAGTTGAATAATGACTTTGCATGTGCCTGAATGTCTTTTTCCCAAGGTTCACCAACAAAAAAAAAAAGCCCCCAATAACCCTCTACGTGCTATCCAATCTGTCATAAATCTGATGGTAACATGCAGCTGTCTCCTGCAGTAGATGAGATCTTTGTTGTGACTAAGTCTTTGAACTCACCTTGGTGGTAAACAGTACAAATGTGTGCCATGCAGCTAAAGACAGCTATGTGACTAATGTCTTAAAACTGTAAGAAATCGTCTCGTCTCGTCATCTGAACCCGCTTTATCCTCACACAGTGCATGTGTTTGGATGGTGGGAGGAAACCGGAGTACCTGCAGAAAACCCACGCAGACACAGGGAGAACATGCAAACTCCACACAGAAAGGTCTGGTGTGGGATTCGAACCAGGGTCCTTCGTGCTGCCCCTGTAAGAAATCATTAGAACAAAACTGAAAAAGGACAAGAACATAAACACAACATGAAGACAAGACAAAATGTACTTGGGTTCAAAATACTATGTATCAAATTTCACATTTTTGAGAAAAGTCACTTCTTTTATTTGAAGGAATGTAATGAATGCCATTCAATGGTATCCTGGTTCAAACTTTATGAACTAACTTATTAAAGATAAAAGGTATGTTTTTAATGAACCAAATAGAATGTTTTCTAGTCAAAACAGTATATATCCCTGTATCCTCATTTCCCCCCAAAACACTACAGATCTGATCCTATTTAAAATAGACACTTTTCAGTGTTTGTTTGGTTTTTTACAATTATTATTATTTATTTTTTTATGACAGGTGTGTGCAGAACCAGTATATGGAGATACTGCAGTCTCAAATTAACTAACAGGTCCTAATTATGCTGTCTTTACACTAGTACTAGTTATCTCTGTGACCCACTGGTTTAAGATGCAACTTGATAGTAAATATATCAGTACATTAATCCACATGATGATAGCCCATAATAGTACACCAAGGACGGTCCAGGAGATTTAGTCTCTGTCTGGTGGCAGAAGTAAAAATTGAGACGAGGCAACACAAAATGAATTTGTTTGTCAGTGATGGGGAGGCGAAGTCACGCCCTTCTACTTCCGCTCCATGGGTGCTTAGCTCCCAAAAAAATTAAATGGGAGTGAATGGAGCGAGTCAAGGTAATTCTGATTCCATTTGATAAGTGCTCTGAAATCCACATATGATAGCAGTTAATAAGAAATATGTGACGTGGCATAGACAGACCACCTGTTTTTGATGTGAAGCAAATGTGACGTTAGGTTTAATGTGGGCTTAGTAAAAGACTACAATGTATGTGACGTCACACTCCACTCAGCTGTGGTGTGGAGCCTGTGGTGATGTCACATGCTCGCCAGGCATGAAGTGCAAATTATGAAAGGGTTTTACTTGCAAATTAATCAGCAGTTTGTTAACAGAAGCAGTTGAAACACACATCAATAATTATCATTTATTATGAGGTACAATGTGTGTGTGATTCAGGGCACATGACAAACTAGATATCATTTTAGCATTTTATTTCCCATTGAATACCATTCATTAATTTTCCAATGTCAGGCCCCATGAGCCTCCCAGAAGGGGTGGAGACTGAAGCTCCCCATTCCCTGAGCAGATGACACAGAAGTATGTGTCACCTGGTACTGTAAAGTCAGTACTATCCTGTAATGGAAACACTACCGAGTCCAACTGAGCCAAGCCAGCGCTAGTTGAAACCCAGCATTAATAAAGCTCCATTATTATTCATCATTTATGCTGAAATCATCTATACTATGCACAAAATGCTCAAGTGAGTTCGTATTCTATGGGTGTGACCATGATGGCATACGTCACACTATTTGCAGCCTCTGATTGGGTGAGCAGATATATTTCATTTCAAATTATTTAGAAATGTGTCACATTTAGGGGAAAAAAGCATGCACGGTACAGAAAATGTATGGTAGATAGTGTGTTTGGGGGAAAAAACTCAATATAGTACATACATGAACAGACAATTAAGTATTTTCTGGTGGTATCTCCAAATTTTCAGATTTGGCATTTTTGTTTGTTTTGGAAAACAAACTTCACATGAATAGCACTCTACAACATTCTTAAATCACTTTTTTGTTACAATCTAGCTCAGTTTCTCTGTAGATCCCTTCATGGCTCAACTCACTGTGATGTCACGACACTTGCTGGAGGTAAAACAGCGGGAAGCTGGAGGCAAAGATCAGTCACCGTTACACCAAAATCACAAAACCAACAAGTCTGACTAAAGTTTATCATATACCCGCTGCTGCAAAATAATCAAAAATAATAAGATAATCATGGATGGTTTTGGTTGAATGCAATTAGATGAAAGGGTTGGGCTGAAAAAAAAAAATCCATCAAAACTCATGGCTGGGCAGCGCACACTTTAAATCGGTAAAGGTTGATCTGTCATGAATGTGTAATGAGTCATCTGTTTAAGCCTGGAAAATGTTATAGGTTAGGTTAAAATGTGATTGAAATAACCTTCAGTTGATCTTTAATTTGGGGATGCTTGTTACCTTGTAGTAGAATAAAATAGAATACAATCTTGTGTGTCCCAAATGGTAACAGAAATTTGTCTTTGACATGGCTTACAACACATTTACACTAATGCTAACTGCTAGCTAACGCAAGATACTCAACACTACTTAACACTAAGATAAGTTCTTGTCCATCCAGTGCATGATCATATATAAGGATCAGGGAATGTCTTGGGAAGTGAGTGTACTTGCAGTACATATCCACTGAAATGTTCATTTTCCTCATCCATCTCAACAAGAACAATTCGTGAAAACATGCTGATCCATGTTGACAAGCTAGCATGTTTGAAATGTTTTACCTCCAGTTACGTCCCACTCCCAAAATTATGTTTTTAACTTATTGATGAGAATAGGGGTGGGATTAAATAACTGTTTCTTCTTCTCACTCCTTCTCGGGTGTAAGTATTATTAGATTATATCTTTTCTCATGTGTGTATATATTGTGTGAATTGCTCGAAATAAACAAATCAAATCAAATGGTATGTAATTACACATTCAGATTTTATTATTTCATCGTGACATTAGGTTGACTAGATGGCTACTAGCGCCATATATCATTAATGCAAGTCTGGTAAACTAGCTAATTAGCTAATGCAATTCAGTGGACATAATTATCCTTGTCTTATTGTGAAATATGGACCAGGGTCCCGTTTTTATGTTTTTCATCCATTCAAGCTCTGTCCACGGTATTATTTGGCTGGGAACCTTCAATCATTCGTCTCCTCCGTGAGTCTCGCTGCTGTCAACAACGGGGAGCTCGAACCGACAACAACAGGCATCTAGCCCTGAGTCCAGGCCGCTCTCCCCCGGACCCACCCGCTTCTGACACCAGCCAGTCCCGGACTCACTGTGACCCTCGGCCCCAGCTTCGCGATTCAATTTCATAGCTGTTCCCGGGTTCAATCGACAGCTTCATTATAGTCCGCGGTGGCCTCCAGTCCAGAGGGGGGTGGGGGGGGGGGGCAGGACGCTCCCGCTCGGTGCCTGATATGACTTGAGATCATTTCACACGAACCGCAAAATACACCCACAGCCCAGTTCAGAAAAAAATATAATCATTGTAATGACGAAAACAAACAACAACTACATAAAATAACAACAGCTTTGGCCTCCCAACTCAATCGGTTGGGGGGCCAGAGCTGGGGTGCACGGCGTTTCCCGGTGCCATGTTTTCCCCTCACAATCCCGCACTGCGGTGTGGGACTGCTGCAGGCTCGAGCCTGCGACCATTGGGTCATGTGTGCCATGGCCTAACCACCCCATCGCCTAACCCATAGCCTACGCTGTACACCCACTTTAGAATGCTCAAATGTTCCACTTAAAGTGATAAATACCTACGTCACCCGTGACGCCTGCCATTACCCATCATGTATTGCGGCAAGGTGCCGGCTAGCTAGCTAAAACGGTGAACGAAATGCTACAAATATCAGGCTTTTTATCGGTACAAAACGGATGTAAAATGGGAGCTGAACATTATTATACACAGCCATTAACACGAATTCACCTAAAACAAATAAAAACCATGCATAAAAATGTCGTAAATGCCTGGATTCCGTTGCGGGAAGCTAGCTCAATGCGATGCTATTACAAGCTAACCCACTGCGATGCTATTACAAGCTAAGCAACTGCTATGCAAACCAGCTAGCACAAGCCCCAAAATTCAAGGAGATGAAGAACAACAACTATCGTTATCACACGAAAAGCTCCCTGTTCACCTGAACACCGACCCGGTCACGTATTTGGATTCGCACGCAGCTTTCAAACTACCCATTACAACCAAATGAAGAGCTTGGTCGGGTGCTGTGGATTGCTAGCTCATTTTCTTCATCTTCACGGGGCAGGTCAAGGTAAAACTAAATACATTCGTGGCAGCAGTTTTCTCTGCTGTTATCTCTATTTTCTATCGAACAAACACAAGTTTAATTCTTCCATAGCCATCATTTCTTTGTATCTAAGTGTCTTTCACAGTGGCGCTAACCCTTTAAACCTACTGTTATGATTCTCTTACAAATAGCATGAAGTCGTCTCTCATTGAGGTCTGGAACATATTACTTCATAAATGGTAGATAGTGTACAACACATTAATAAACAGGGTTGTTAGGATTACTTTAGAAATGCATTTGGCACAGCTATTAGTTATTTCAGTAACGTAATATAAGAAGCATAATATTAAAGCAACTTGATTACTTTGACTTATTTTTGGATTACTTAAATACCAAATATTCTAGAGTAATTCTCATTTCCACAGTGGGAACACTGCACCCCTTTTCTCCCCCAGCTGACATTACACCCAGTGTGTTAGTCGAGTCCATTCTACAGGCACATATTTGGACTTTTGTCCTCTTTGGGCTCAGTACAGCAAAACATGACTGCCCCCAGTGAGGTGTAACCGCGCTATGGATATTTACAGTTGTTTGTTTGTATAGGTTCAATGTGATCTTTTCTCCGATTGAGAACTATTCCATTCCATTTTAATCAGTAATTACACTGATTATTGGAAAGAACAGTAAGGAAATTTCTACACACTGTACCCTTTTAAAGTAACTCTTAGTTGTAAAGAACATCTACAAAACTATATTGGAACTTGCCAGTGGTGGTCAAAGTACTTACATTCTCTACTTAAGTAGAAGTACAGCTACTGGTGAAAAAATACTCTAGTAAAAGTACAAGTAAAAAAGGACAATTTCACTATTGTAAAAATTAAAGCTGCAGTTTTTTTTTTTTTTTTTTTTTTTTTACCATGAACACAATAATACTTATTTAACCAGGAAAAAATCTGGAAAGTATCTAAAATAAAGCCTTTAAAAGTGACTTACTGAGGATAATGTGTTTGATAGGGTCACTGTTTTCAGTTTTCTGAGCATGAGCAGGAAATGTAGGGGGGGGCTGGGGCACAATTGAGATAAAAAGTAATCATGAGTTTTGTTTTGTTTTTTTTAATTACAAATGAAATTTTTAAAATGCAGAATTTTAAGAGAAAAATTAAAAATTTGGAGATAAATCGTCATATAACTATAATATATAGTCACAGTTCCTCTCCTCCCACTGACTTATTTTTCATACTTTCACATCTGTTTAGTTTGAAAAAGTAATGAGTCTATTCTGAGAATGTAATGAGTATAAAGTACAGATATTTATGTAAAAATGTTCTTTTTCTGACTCTCCACCCACGACCAACCTTTCATGGGAGACCCTACCATGGATAAAATGCTCCAAAATACAGCTCCAAGGGCAGTGGTCTCAAACGCGTGACCTGGGGGCCAAATGCGGCCCGCCAACAGTTCCAATGCACTCGGTGGGATGAAGAGCATACTAACCTATTAAATGACTCCATGTCTTCTTCTCACTTTTTAATTTGCCAGATAGATAGATAGATAGGTAGGTGAGTGGGTGGGTGGGTAGGTAGGTAGGTTAATTTAAAATATGCAAAATCAATATAGCCTAGTAGAGGTGCCCTTAGACCTATACACCCTACTGTACTGTATGCATGTGACACTGTTTTATGTTGGGTGTGATCTGCCCTGAATGGGGTCAAATTGTCTTTGTGAGGGGAGCAGTATTTAGATAACTGTATTTAATTTTATGGACACCTTTGAAAACAATAGATTGCTTAGAGAACTAGATTATTTTAAGAAAAATAAATACATTATCTTGTCACAAGGCAACAAACACTTCAGGGTCTAAGTGAAATATGAAGATGTAAATTCACAGTTTCATATTTGTCTGTGTTGTCACTGTAACTTGATGCTATGGAAAATGAAAGGTCAAGGAAAAAATGTCTTTTCATTTATTTATTTTTTTTGTATCTTCAGTAGTTGTTTTTCCAAATATGCTGTATGAAGAATTAAACTGTCTTAGAATTGTCTTCATCATCTTAAAATCAAATCTACAATTCAAGTAGCCATAGAAAACACAAATGCAGGTATGTCAGACCCACACTGCTGTTTGTTCCTCCAACAGACAATTAAATGAGTCAATCTATCGTAATCATCCTCAGCCATAGGAGTGGATCAACAGACGACAACACAGTATCCATTATCTCAGTGGTGTTGCTAAGCAAATGAACTGTATGCCCAAAACCAATAAAAGAAAGAATACCTGGTCAAAAAGAAATATTTTCTATTTAGTGAAAATTTTAATTTTTTCATTAACATATTTATTTTTTGAGCTGTGCACTTTTGTTTTGCAGACTGGTTTTAGTCACACACCAGGTCATGTGTTGATACAGATCATGATATAACAATAGATAGGTTAAAAGCATTGCTAAATCCAGTTTTAAATATATTACATGGGGATTTCCATGTACTGTAGGTACCTCTGATACCACCATGTACTGTCAAATAGATCCACTTCTGCTGAAGTGTCATTGTTGTGTTCAAAACTGGATTCTCCAAAACCATTGAATGACAAAATTCATGCCCCATCCACACTAATATGGGCATTTTTCTAAATAGATTTTTAAAAACTGACTTCCTCTTTTAAAAAAATCAATTCACAAGACCTTCAGTTTATTTATTTATTTGACAGGGACAATGCAGTCAAACACGGATAGATTTGCAGCTGATCTGATGCATATAGAGTTTATAGCTTGTGTTAATTCTCAACTCCTGTCCCTGGTTGGGCTTTTCAACACCACTACAAAGTATCTCTATATAACAAACCATTACTAATTGTCAGACTTTTGGACACTGTAAATAATGCTGGATGGATCCGTTGCAGGTTAAGTTAAAGTATAAACTTCAGATATCTAAAGTGTTTGTTCAAATTATTGAGCTATGTTCTTTATATGATGCGCGTTTGTTTATAACACTGGTCCAGTCGGTATCTTAAAGGTGTCCATGTCCTGCAGGTCATACACTGAGTTATACACCTGGATCTGATGTTTCAGGTGTACAAAGCAATAAAAGACATAAGCAAAATGGGATATGACACCATCATTTTCCAATCTGTCTGCTTTCCCTGCAGATTGTTTAACAATCTCTATTTTTGCAACCTAAAATGGAATTTATGCATGAACGTGAGGCCCAGACTTAGAGGAAAGACATCCATACTGCATCAGATCATTAGTCATGGTCTTGACAGACACTATGTAAGAGAAAAATATTCAAAAAATCAAGTGGTGCCAGGCACAACAAACTAACCTGACTCACGCCAGATGTATGGCTGCTCACATCTTACATCTGGGAAAACAACATTAGCTTCTCTTTGTTAAGGCGGGGTTGTCAATCAAAATCATTCACCCCGATTGGAGAAACGCTTGTCATTTTGAGTGACATACTACTTCAACAAATCACATTGAAAGCAGCGTTTAACGTAGATGAGAGCTCTTACCATACCCGGTTTGGAGAAGAACCACAACATCCTTGCCACCAATAAATTCTTTCAAAACTGTTCTGTTCATCTTTTAAAGACTCAATATGTGATAGTTTCGACAACACTGTTGAAATTGCCAAATCGAAGCCGAGTTCAGTCTCCTCCATGCTTTTCAAAGGTACTGTGTGAAGAGTCTTCATTACATCATAACTGTTAAAATCATGCCCAGTGATCCTGACCGGTCCGTCCACGATTTGGTCGGAGACAACAGAATCTATGATGGTTTTCCAGACCCTTGTGTGAGCTCAGCAAGGTGAGCAGAAACACATGAGGATCAGCGAAAGCCGGGCTAACAACAAACCCTGCCCCCTTGCAAACATTTCAGCTCTTAATGGACATCTCCCTCTCAAAATGTGAGAGATTGAGTTTCACCTTTCAAGGTCAAAGGTCATGATGGCCATTTTTGAGGTTGTGACCATTTAAACTCATGTAATCTTGATTTTTTACCTTTCAGGATCAAAGGTTATGACATCATTTTGAAGCACATTCCAGGTTTCCTATCTGTCAATACTAGTAAGTCTCTATCTCCACTCATTTTTCTATCATGCATTTTAGTCTTTTTGGTATTGACCCAGTGACCCCTGACCTCTTGGGTCAATAATAGGTCAAGATTTGCACACACAAGATGGGGAATTGAAGTGAATATTGGTGGTCATTGGAAGCCACAAAGATGAATAGTTGAAAAATTATATCCAAAATATGTTTTTGAGCTTTATTTTGACCTTTGACCCAGTGCCTTTAAATTTGTCCTTCAAGGTTCGGATGTCAATGCACATTAACATTGAAAGTCAGTGTAAAACTGAATATAGAGGAATGAAAAGGAAATTCCTCTCTATATTTTTTTCATTTTGAAAACACATTGACCTTTGCCCTACATTTCACTAAAGTTGAATGGGATCTGTTGTGGACCACCTTGCACCTTTTCTGAAAATAGCAATTGGTCCAGTAGTTTTGGTGCAAAATTACCTACAAACAGATGGATAAACAAAAACACCAAACCAAAAACTATACCCCTCTCCCATCAGGGGTGGGGTAAAAATGAACACCTTTTACATTCACATCAGTTTTTTTGAGTAAATAAAACAAAACAGTATTTTAGTATGCATAGATTTAGGAGTATACATCAGGAGTTATGTTGCAATTTTTCAGCATTCCTGAACTTCACTCAAAAATAACCATAACCCAAATGACATCTTTTAGTCATATTTGTCACATCAGGCTTTGACTAAGGTCACAGCAGCAGAAAGGGTCATTGCCTCTGTTGTCCCTTGTCGATTTTTAGAGTGTATAAACCATCTTTATAGTTTGCTATGTGTTGAAAAAAAGACATGTTTCTTGGTAACATGACACCAGCTTAAGGTCAGGTTAATGAGCTGCAGACCATCAAACTCTTCATGTTCTATTTGTGGTGTAAATAATTGAAATATATTCCATAAATAACCCACTAAAGTCACCATGCTGACTCCGTTCTATGAAAGAAAGTTGGAAGAACTGCACAGTCAAGTTTCAGCCACTCTTTCTCCAGCGCAGAAGCTTTGAAGATGATGAATGTGTTTACAGTTTCCCTCTCTGCCTGTTACACCTGCTGCTGAGTAAACAGCGTGTGGCAAAAGCAACTCCCAACCTCAACTCAGGTAGAGAATCTTTTTCAGTGGTGCAAATAGGTGTTAAAAATCTGGCTTTGTGTTGGTGGGAGCCTGTTGTTTCAAGTACAAATATGAAATAGAACCCAAACGGATGGATTTGAACATTGAGACCAGTGTGTACACTTGTGTTACACTCCTTTGCAATGTTCCCATTCATAAAAATGAGAACTTATTTTGTCTCACACTCCTGAAACCACTTCTGAATCTTTGCTTTGTCTCATAAGAAACTGAGAAAAGTGGGTGTAATTTATGTTGTCAGAATAAGACTACTGTATGAAGTGTAGTAGATTTATTTGGCTCATTAAAGTTGAGGTTTATGGGCTTGGATGAGCAGTCTTCTTCTGAAATATTGGTTTTGCTTGGATGACTCTTGTAGGAGGAAACGTGTCTGTGGTCTTTATTGTTCATGTAGATTACGGGTATCAAACGTGCAGCCTGTGGGCCTACCGAAGCTTCCAATCTGACCCATGGGATCAAAGTGCAAAAAAAATGACACGGAGATAAGTCAAAGTTGTCAGAATAATTTATTTTCAGGTTCCACATACAGATCAGTGTGATCTCAAGCAAAAAAAAAAAAATCATAATAGCCTTTAAATTATGACAATTTGCAAAATTAAGTGAAAAAATATATTTAAAAAAAAAAACATTTACACACTAACCTTTCGCAATGAAATGCAAATAAATGCATAAATATAAAATAGGGATGTTAACCAATTACCGTTGTCCGATCATAATTTTCTGTTGTCGGTTAAAAAACAAACAAAAAAAACCAGCCTGCATGTGTCATTCCACTGCACTGATAAGCTTATCATCTGAATAAGGTGTGTTGAAAGAGGGATAAATCTAAAACATGCAGGATAGAGGCTCTCCAGGACCAGGGTTGCAAACCTCTGGCTTAGAGTAAATCTAAATGTTATTATATAAAAAAAGAGAAAACTGAAGAAAATTATCTTTTTTTTGTGTAAACTTTATCATTAACTGAACATAAAATAAATGTCTCCCTCCACTGTTATGTTTCCAACTCTAAATGCCCAAATGGGTCATATCTGATGACCACAAAAAGATGACAAAATGTTTTATTTAATTATTTACATTTATTGATAGGTTTAGTGGGACAACATTTATTATTGGTAATTTTTTTCGTCTCTGGTGGATGTTTGGGTCTTCAGGGGTTAATACAGTAACAAGAATGACACCTTGTTTATATATGTGAGTGGCGTCATGGGTGGGCATGTCACTGCCATCACCTGAAACTAAACACACACACATCTACCATCTCTCTCTTTTAGTTTCACTTCTTAGTCATGAGAAGAACCAGTTCTGCATTAAATATGACTTAGTTAAGGTGAATAATACAAGTATAACCTGCTCCCTGCTATATGTTCATATAGTTTGTTCACCTTCACCCACTTTTTCACTTCTTTTTTTGCTACTATACACTTCCTTTATACCTATTCCTTCACTGCTCGTGTGCATTTGTCAGTATTTTTCTATTTCCGACTCATCGCCCAGGTCTAATTCCATGTGTCTTGTTTTGTATCATTCTGTGACACATTGAATCCACTTGATGCTCGACAGCTGGGTGTCCAGTGTATTAGAATAAAATGTCATCTTGATGCTCTTGTTATTTGGAAGTGAGTCATCACATAACCCAAAAAAAGTGCCAAGTTTTAATTATGCAGTTCCACATAAAAACTCCAAAGAAAAAACCTCTTTGAACAGGGAACAATATGACCACACACACACATATGCCACTGTAAATAAAATGTGCAAGTAATATTCAGCCATATAAGGTTGCTGCTGAGTTCTTGCTTGCTTCAGGATAAAATACCTGTTAAATCTGAACAATAAAACGTGTTCAATTACACACAGTCACACACACAATTTAACAACTTAACTCTGACTGTACGCAGAGGACAGACCTTGTAACATTTTGATTTAAAAAAAAAAACAAAAAAACTTTCCTGCCAACAAAAATTCCACAGCATAAACAGTGTCCTGTTATTCATACTTTGGTGTTATAGTGCTTTTTTGTTGATGCAGTTCATACTACATTGGTAACTTCCTAGCTACACAGCCAACCCAACTTCCACAGAAGTAAAAGGATTAAGCAAAAATGTGACAGGCACACCCATACATCTATACGCCCATGTATACACACACAAGATTAAAAAAAAAACAACCCACAAAGCACATAACATTCATAACTAGCAAGTGTATGATAGTTCTTGAATTTCTGGGTCTTAAGGATTTCAATTCAAGAAAAACTGCACAAGCAAGCAACACAGCATGTCAAAAAACAAAATATGTGCAAAGGGAACACAACAAATGAGCATCAAAACCAAACCAACCCAATGAAGATTCAACCATTTGTGTGAAACCTTAGTTGTGTGTGTGTGTGTGTGTGTGTGTGTGTGTGTGTGTGTGTGTGTATACTTGTTTGTATAGCAAAATAGTTTGTGTGTGTTGTTATGGTATTGATATTCCAAAATCTCAGCTGCAGGGGGTCATGAACCAGGGTGTATTTTGACTACCATAACCATCAGTGAAGCAACGTTATGTATCCGCAGACCATATCACTTCCTGAATATAGTATGAAGCTCTGGTTTACCACTACACATACTGTACCTATGCTTGTCCTACATTCGTCCTTCAAATACAAAAAACAATCACAGTTGGTTATTGTGACAGGTGTTTGAAATAACACTGTCTTCAAAGGTTGACATAAGTTACTGCTTTAGCCAATAGTTCACATTGTAAGTGTGTTTTTAGACAGTGAACAGCTACAGTAAAGCCTCTGTTTCCTGTTTGGCTTGTGTTGTCATCAATGGCTGCACTAAAGAACATCAGAACCTTAGATCAACAAATGGTGAATTTAGCAAAAAATAACATTATTATATAACAGCATTACTGTATATAGGTCACATAATTAAACTCTGTAGTAGAACGACTGCGATTTAATCAAACTCCCTTCTATTTATTACCCAGAACCCCAAAGGGGGAGGGGTATTGATTTTTATTACCTCCACCACTGGAGTTTGTTTGTCCGTCTGTCACAACATTACTCAAAACGTTATGGATGGATTTTGATAAAATGTTCAGGGTGTGGTGGGAGTGTCACAAGGAACAAATGTTGACATTTTGGTGGTAATCCAGAAGAGATCCTGGATTCTGGATCACTTTGAAATTTATTCTCCATTTACCACAATTTAAAATGTATAAATGTCAAAGTTCAAAGATATTGTGTGTGTGGACATTTAATCACTGTGGACATTTGGTGCTTGAAACAATTAACAAGATCTGAACAATGCATCCTGCAACTTCAGAGTGTTTTTCATTCATCTTAAGGTAGTTTTTAGCATCCAGCCCCTGCTTTCAACCACTGAAAGCAACACATTTAAAAAAGATGCAAAACCATGTAGTCAAATATATCATGGCAGCATTACAGATATAGATTCAACTGAGCCACAGCACACAATAAAATCTCCAAAATACAACTTTTGTTGTGAACAGTGTGGAAAAAGACATAAAGATGTATATGTATATCCACAGTGGTTCCTCACTATAATATGGTTCACTTCTTGTAGTCTTGCTGGGTTTTTTTTTTTAGTGCAATATTACATGTTTTTTTTGTTGTTGTTGTGTTTTGCTATTTTTTGGATGTCTTTTTTTAAACAACAATTTAAACAGTTAAATATGTAACGTAACAGGTGGCTGTAGTTCAGTTAGAGGAGTGGGGAGTTCAATGACCAAAGGGTTGGTAGTTTGAATCCTGGCTCTGATTGTTAACGTATTGAAATCTCGTCTCGTCATCTGAACCCGCTCTATCCTCACTAGGGTCATGGGGGCCTAATCCAGCTACAGTGGGTGAAGGCGGGGTACGCCCTATATGAGTCTCCAGTTCATCTCAGGGCTGAACATATATAGACAAACAATCACTCTCACGTTCACACCTATGAGCAATTTAGACTAACCAATTAACCTATCAGTGCATGTCTTTGGATGGTGGGACAAAAACATGTTGAAGTGTTCTCACAAAACTCTGTAGATAATGAACCCTGACACTGGCCCAGTATAGGCCTGGTACATTTAGACAACACTGTGAACATCATGCAGGTCTATGCAAGAGGCAGCCCATTTACTTTTTACATTCAATGTTAAATATACAGGTTTAAGATGTTAAATCTCCATGTTAGTCTGTAAATATGTTTACAGTTTGGTGTGTTTTATACAGAATTATTTAGGCAATAAAAACAATGGGATTTTTTTTTTGTTTTTACAGTGTACATATAGTACATGGAGTGCAAAAAGAATCTGTTATTTTACTGAATTCAGATAGACAGACAGACAATGTGGTCTGAAAATTTGAACAACTATATCTTGGGACCACTAATAATACTCATAGTTTGTGACTAACCAAATGTACATTCTTATTTACATTATGTCGGCTGTGGCTCAGTTGGTAGAACAGGTCGTCCAATGACCGAAGGGTTGGCGGTTTGTGTCCCGCCTCTGGCTGTCCACATGTCTAAGTGTCCTTGGGCAAGACACTGAACCCTAAATTGCTTCCAGTAGGGTCAGGCAGCGCCAGTGTATCGGCAGCAGCCGTCTACTGGTATATGAGTGTGTGTGAATGTGAGGAATTGTAAAGGGCTTTGGGCACCAACTGGTGTATAAAATGTACAGTCCATTTACCATTTATACTTATATAGTTTATGCTTTAGGCAGCATGGTGGTGCAGTGGTTAGCACTCGTGCCTCACAGCAAGAAAGACCCTGTTTCGAATCCCACACCAGACCTTTCTGTGTGGAGTTTGCATGTTCTCCCCATGTCTGCGTGGATTTACTCCAGTTTCCTCCTACCATCCAAACACATGCACTGATAGGTTAATTGGTTCATCTAAATTGCCCATTGGTGTGAATGTGAGAGTGATTGTTTGGACTAGACCCCCATTGACCCTAGTGAGGATAAAGCAAGTTCAGATGACAAGAGAGTTTCTGCTTTATCTACGGATTTATAATGTACTGTACTGTTAGTAGCCTCATTTTGACACAGAAACAGAATAATCCTGACATATCTGACTCAACCAGTCCTTCTTCAGGTAAGTAAGACAGCACCACCTTTCATGCTCCACTTCCCAGGGAGACTGAGCTGGTTAAGCCTAAACGGATGTGTGTGTTTCCATAGGACTTGAAAGACCTATGTCTATTCTAATATAGAAACCATCCATGAAATAACAACTGTCACATCATCGCCTTGTTTCAACAGGCAGCCTTGCAGAAACACTCGTCACTGCTGCATGTCTCTGCACAGGATAAGTGAGCATGGAGGGAAGAGCTGTGACAACAGATGCCTGTAATGTATACCGTCTAAGATTTCGCTTACATTATATGACTTGTTTTATTTGTATTGTTTAAAACTGTGACATCTTGTTAACTTGTTTCTGCAACTTTCCATGTTGTAAATAGGGTAGCTGTGTTGCTTCATTCTATGCCTTTTTGTCCATGTTTAACATAGAAATCCAAAGTGTATGTATGTATATATAATGTTCTGTTAAATGAACAAATAAATTACCAATTATGTGTCCTTATTTTTCAACTGCAATGACTTTACACTAAAATTCCTCTTTCTGTCCCATCCTTTTGTCATTGTCACTATGAAAATTATTATTGTCAGCCAGGAAACATTATAAATGAGAAGAGCATGTGTCACATATGAATGTCACATAAGTTCAGAAATCGAAAGAGAGATGTGTTTTTGTGTTGCTGGTGTTGAATTTCAACTAACAATATGTGCCATAGATGTTTAGTTCCAGTGAATCGTTTTATTACATACCTGCCAATCAACCGAACAAGTATTCACTGAAACCAGAGCCTAAAACTGCTTGTTCATGTTGCATAATAACATACTAGATGGGTCACATGAAAGCACACAGCTGCAAGTAAAGTGACAAGTCATTCCCAAATGATATGCACTTCAAGAAAAACTTACAGTAAAAGTAAAAAGCTTAACTGTTTATTGCATTAGATCAATGAGGAGCTTATTATTTATTACCAGTGTTGAAATACATACAGTATGATATCCTCACTGGTCCAGTGCAATAAATGGGTAAACCGTTTTACACTTAGTTATATAATTAACTCATTGCATCAGATTTGCCTTCATCATCCTCGCTCGCTTGTCCGTGTGGCTGCGCAGGTGTTTGTTATACACTGTAAAAAAACAAAAAAGTCGTATTGTTTTTATGGAAGAAAAAAAAACTGGCAGCAGTGGTTGCCAAAATAATACCATAAAAACACATCAAACCATAAATGTATTTACAGAGTAAATTTAACATTTTAAATATGTCATATTAACATTTTAAATATGTAGATTTAATATTTTAAACGTCTTTAAATTGAAAAAAAAAAAAAAAACATCTTTAACTTTTAATGTAAAGAACAAATGGACTGCTGCTTACTTACATAGACCTGCAGGTGCCCATAGCATTATACTGTATAAAGCCAGCAGGACTAAACTGGAACAATTAAAGGCCCACTTTCTTCAGAGTTGGACACACAAACAGTCAGAACTAGGATTCAAACTTCCAACCCTTTGGTCATTGGACATCCTGCTCTACTAACTGAACCACAGCCAGCTGTTGTTTTACATATCTTAGTCTTAAATTGTTAAATAGTTCTTCATTACTTTTATTTAGCAAACAAAACAAAAGCAAATAGGCTGTTAATTTAACATTGTGTTTTTACAATTTAAAAGGCACCACATAGTTTTTAAAATGAGTTTTATTTTCTCATAACTATAATTTATACAAATCTGTTTTTGTTCACATGCTATTCCTGTAAAAACTACAGCTACATTTGATTTCATTGTTAACACAAAAACTTTTTCGCACAAGTAGCTGTACTTAGTTAAGTACAGAATGTGAATATTTTTGCCACCTCTGGCTCCAGGTATCTGCCTGTTAAGTTAAGTTTTTCTTCACATCTGTCACCACTCACCAGTGTTCGCTCCTGGAGGATTCTGTCAGGTTTTTGTAAATTACAATCTACTTTTTACCAGCTCTATATGTAAAGTGTCATAACATAATTTTTGTTATGATTTGGTACAACATAAATTATTAGATTTGAATAACAAAAGCATGTATTATTATGTAATTCATCAGTTTCAAACATGCAAAATGACTGAACAAGTTCCAACTTTTGATTTCGACTACGTGACGAGACGTAGCATGCTAAGAAACACGTTCAAGAGTATGTGTAACATGTGAACAAAAACAACCACCTGAAATACCAGAGGGCTGCATTGATTAGTTTTATTGTCGACTGTTTTATGTGCAGTGTGTGTTTTTGAGCGTGGAGCGGCAAAAGGTTCATGAGGAAGATCAAGTCACTGTAGCACAAGATAATCTCCTTTCAGTTAATCTGTCTGCAAACAGTTACTCAGGTGTTAAAACTCTAATATTTACTTGACTTTTTCCTGGTTCACAACAATTCCTGAGAAACATCCACAGGTATTCAGCCTGCTGGATGTCAAATTTCCATAGCAGTACATTCAGTTATGTTCCTGGAAAAAATAGAAAAGGAAAAAAAAATGAAACAGGGAAAAAATGTAACAAACACTTTGAGCTCTAAAATATTTAAGGAGCAACTTCAAGACAAACTGAAGAGTGATAAATGAGGCATGTGCTGTTCCAAATTCTTTCAATTTTTTTCTATTATTACTGTATCGTTTCTCCTTCCCTCATAAAAGTAAAACAGTTCCTTGTGGTTAGAGTCTGTTCTTCCAGACCCAGGTCTTTCTCTGAATTTAATTTTGAAAGGCGCTCCTGTTGATATTCTCTGAGAGTAGTTGTAACATCAGGTGTAGTGGCGTAAGTCATTAACTGATTTAGAGAGAGGGTATGGGGTGTAAAGCGATAAAGAAAATATAAGAAATTAGTGGCGGTGCAAAAGACGATGCCAGTTTCAAAGGAAATGTAATAATAAAATGTGTATAAACATGCAGAGCTGAGCCCTTTGTTCAGATGTGATTATCGGAAATGTACAAGGTTAGCAATATAACTAATATATTATATGGTGATAGGTTACAATAAAAGTGTCACAGAGCAGTTCAAACATCAGTGGAACAGATGAGGCTGACATGTGGTGATAGGGACGTTAAAAGCGAAAGCAAGTTAATGAAAGACTACTTTTATTTTTTATTTTTTTACAACTTTATCATTTTTCCAGAGAATGGTCTCATTAGTTAAGTATTTCTTATTAAAGTTGTTAAAAGCTACTTTTAAACATAGGGTTTTTTTTGTTATTCATGTACCGTTTAATGTCATTAAAAAAATTAATGGTGTTTAATGCTATTATTATCGCAATATACCTTTGTATCATGATGATCCTATTCATCACAAAAACCATGTCTTTTGGCTTCAGGGTTTATTTTGTTCACATTCTCATTGTTCACATTATAGTTCTACTGTTCTACCCATAGATAGACATCTGAACGTGTGTACAGTTCACAAGTGATGGTCACGTTTTGTCCCAAAAGAAGGGTTTTTAATAACTTTATTTATACATTTTCGTAATTATACAAATAGTAACCCCAATCCCACCCACCCAAGGGTACACATAACACATACAGTATTCAAATTAATAATAATCATTTAGAAATCAATAATACTAATGAGAAAACAGAAACCAAAACAAAATTAAAAAAAACACAAACAAAAACAAAAAAACAGACAAAAAAAACAAGATTGAAATGTAACAATGGGAGAGTAAATGGCTGTAATATAGTGATATTGATGATAGTAATGATCCTCCTCATTGCAAGAATCCTGATAATAATAATGACAACAATCACACTAACAAAAACAATAACAATAGCAGTAAAAAAACAACAACAAAAAAACATTCTGCCATCCCAAGGAGCATTTTAACATTTAAATACACCTTATAGATTATTTCTGAGTGTCCATTTACAGTCAATGTAACTATGTTGCACCCATTACACCAACAGACCAGCTGACATGTGTACCTCTAACTGTCAGGGAAATGACACAAAATCTAAGAAAGGACTCCAAGTCTTGTTAAACCTGCAAGAAGATTTACCTCTCGAGTATCTGAGCTTTTCAAGGGACAAACAGGCCTAGACCTCCTTCACCCAACAGAGAAAAGACGGGGGATTAGATTTCCATTGTCGTAAAATAAGTCTCCTAGCTAAAAATGAGGCAAATACGATAGCGTGTGTTTGGGCTGTAGGGATCTGAGTATTATCAAAAGAATACCACATTTTCATCTTTATCTATTAATATTTGAACAGAGTGAAGTCAATACAAGGTAAATGAGCAACATAAGCTAAAATATGTTTTTATATTTATGCATTTTTGTTTATATTGTTTGTTGTTTTCATGCTGTTACCCCTCCAAAGAACAGCAGAGGTCATGTTTTCATGAGTGTTTGTTTGTCTGTTTGACCCTTGTGTGGTCCTCCGGGTCAAAGTGGCCCACAAATGTGCCTTTTCATACATACTGTATGGTGCCATTGCTTACTACTGAAAACAGTAAAATATCCTTGGGGGGTGGGCTGATGATGGGAAATAAAATGCTAAAATCGTATCTGGTATCTCATGTGCCCTGAATCACACATTTTGTACCTCATAATAAATGATAATTATTGATGTGTGTTTCAACTGCTTCTGTTAACCTACGGCTGATTCATATGCGAGTAAAACCAAATAATAATTAGGACTACACGCCTGGTGCACATGTGACTTCACCACAGACTCCACGTCACATACGCGACACATTGTAGTCTCTTATTAAGCCCACATGAAACCTAATGTCACATTTACTTTCTATCAAAAACAGGTGGTTTTCCTCTGCCACTTCAAATATTTCTTATTAAACACTATCATATGTGAATTTCAGGACACTTTTCAAACGGAATCAGAATTTGGCTTGACTCGCTCCATTCACTCCTATTCAATTTTATATATATATATATATATATATATATATATATATATATATATATATATATATATATATAAATTTGATAATGTATATCACGATAACAGCTCCTCTGAAGTGCAAAAAATGTAACAATTATTTATATGATAATGTATATCATGATAACAGTTCCTCTAACTAATGTAATAATTACTTATATAATAATGTAGGATATCACGATAACAGCTCCTCTAAAGTGTGACTAATGTAATAATTATTTATATGATAATGTATATCACGATAACAGCTCCTCTAAAGTGTGACTAATGTAATAATTATTTATATGATAATGTATATCACGATAACAGCTCCTCTAAAGTGTGACTAATGTAATAATTATTTATATGATAATGTATATCACGATAACAGCTCCTCTAAAGTGTGACTAATGTAATAATTATTTATATGATAATGTATATCACGATAACAGCTCCTCTAAAGTGTGACTAATGTAATAATTATTTATATGATAATGTAGGATATCACGATAACAGCTCCTCTGAAGTGTGACTAATATAATAATTATTTATGTGATAATGTAGGATATCGCGATAACAGCTCCTCTGAAGTGTGACTAATGTAATAATTATTTATATGATAATGTATATCACGATAACAGCTCCTCTAAAGTGTGACTAGTGTAATAATTATTTATATGATAATGTATATCACGATAACAGCTCCTCTAAAGTGTGACTAGTGTAATAATTATTTATATGATAATGTATATCACGATAACAGCTCCTCTAAAGTGTGACTAGTGTAATAATTATTTATATGATAATGTATATCACGATAACAGCTCCTCTAAAGTGTGACTAATGTAATAATTATTTATATGATGATATATATCACGATAACAGCTCCTCTGAAGTGTGACTAATATAATAATTATTTATGTGATAATGTAGGATATCGCGATAACAGCTCCTCTGAAGTGTGACTAATGTAATAATTATTTATATGATAATGTATATCACGATAACAGCTCCTCTAAAGTGTGACTAATATAATAATTATTTATATGATAATGTATATCACGATAACAGCTCCTCTAAAGTGTGACTAGTGTAATAATTATTTATATGATAATGTATATCACGATAACAGCTCCTCTAAAGTGTGACTAATGTAATAATTATTTATATGATGATATATATCACGATAACAGCTCCTCTGAAGTGTGACTAATATAATAATTATTTATGTGATAATGTAGGATATCGCGATAACAGCTCCTCTGAAGTGTGACTAATGTAATAATTATTTATATGATAATGTATATCACGATAACAGCTCCTCTAAAGTGTGACTAATGTAATAATTATTTATATGATAATGTATATCACGATAACAGCTCCTCTAAAGTGTGACTAGTGTAATAATTATTTATATGATAATGTATATCACGATAACAGCTCCTCTAAAGTGTGACTAATATAATAATTATTTATATGATAATGTAGGATATCGCGATAACAGCTCCTCTGAAGTGTCAGATGTGTTCCAGTTTTTACAGCTCTATAACGTCACTTTTGGACTGTCCTGTTGCAGGGATTGTAGAGCTGTTTGTTTCCTCCAGTTGGAAATTACGACACACACCCTCAGCCAGAGTCAGTCACACACGGAGCCCGGACCACCACACCACCCATACCCCGCCCTGGTCCCGCCCAGCCCGGCGGCCCGACCCCACGGAGAACCGACGGTGGATCATGTGACGGCAGCAGGACGACAAAACCGGGGAGACAAACACACACACACACATACATACACACACATGCACACACGCATGCACACATACAGTCACAGTGGAAAACACAGACACCGTTTCGTAACTTAGGGAAGTTTTGCGGAGCCATCGATCACTGGAGCGTCTAATTTTGTATTTTGATCTTTTTTTTTGTCTTTATTTTTTGTCTTTTTTTGACTCATGTCAGTGACACAGTGCGGCTCTCATCGTGTCCTGCGTCACTTTTTCTGCGGAGTTGCCTTATTGAGTTATTTACCGAGGACCTTCTGCCGATCAGCAAGGCAGCTTTGAAACCCCTCCAGGAATAGACTGTGTACTCCATCTGAGAAGTAAGTGTGACTCTCTGAACCTTACATATATTGATAATATTCTGTGGTAGAATAACTTTATTATAGGGTCAAAACGCACTCATTTTCCATCAGACACAAGGACAGTTTGACAGATTAGTGTTGGGGAAATTACCCACATTTTTTTGAAACTTCACTTTTATTATATTTTTTTCCCATGAGTTAGATACAACATGAAAATACATGTAAATAAAACAAGAACACCAGCATCATCTATGGATATTTTTTAGCTTTAAAGTATGTTTTTGTTTTACTTGTGTCATAAAGGATTATCCAAAACAAGGATATACTTCATATTGAAATAAGTGTCCGAATGGAAATCAATTACAATTCTGTCTCTGACAAGATATTATATTGTTATGTTTTGACCCTTTGGTAGAAAATACAAGTCTAGGATTTGTGTGTGTGTGTGTGTGTGTGTGTGTGTGTGTGTGTTTGTGTGTTTATCTCTGATTAATTAATAACTTTAGTTTCATGACTGTGTGTTAAAGTCTCCTCATATTTCATCCAGTGAAAGATGAGTTAATGCAACATCATCGTGAACTTTTTGGCGCACTCACTGATAAACTGATGTAATCCCGCATGTCAAAGAATCACATAGACAAGCTGTTTATGGCTTTTACACAACATGTGGGGGTTTTTTTTTTTTAGATTAGGAGGAAAATTTTGACATTGATTTTACTAGACAAAAAAAAATGTGTTTTTAATTTTGGATGTGTCTCTTTCATGACACAGGGTTTTCGTTTATTAAATTATTATTGGTGGTGATTTATTTTATTATTATAGATGTGCGTCTGTGATGCAGATTAGTTTTTAAAATAAAATTATTTTAACATTTGAGTCTTTGAAAAGTAAATTCACTTCAGTAAATAATATTTCTAACTCAGCTGTACACTGTGACAAAATTGACCTTTCCTTCATTACAGAACTAAAACCTGATCTGTCAGAGTTGATTTATGTAACTTTTCGGGTTAGATCAAGTCATTTGAGACAGATTTTGCCACTGATGGAGAATAAGGCCATGGTGTGTGAATGAACGGATGAGACATGACCTCCCCAGTGTTGTTGGACAGTGCAGTGTTACACAGTGAGGAGTTAAAGTGACAGGTGTGTGTCAGATAAGACAGAGAGAGTGAAACATTCAGATGTTCAGTCACACCTGATCCTCTCTGTCTGTTCTCTTATTTCACTTCATCCTTCACTATAAGACACATCTCTCCCTCTCTGTCTCTGCCTCTGTGTTTCTCCGTCTCTGTCTCTCCCTGTTTCCTGTGCTTTGTTTCAAGGCTGAGGCTTGCGTCACACATTCCACTTGGCATATGAAGCCCTTATCCTGTTTAGAGCCTGGAGTGAGAGAGAAATAGAGGGAGACAGAAGGGAGGAGAGAGGGATGTGGATGTGGGGGGTGGTTGGGTGGAAAGAGGGGCAGCGCTTGCCTTCTTTGTCTTGTTTTAATCTCATCTTTCACTTCAGGAAAAAATAGAAACAAAAAAAAAAAAGATTGAGATGAACTTACACCTCTTCCTAATTGTTTATTTTTTATTTATTTATTGACCTTTCTTTGAAGAAGGCAAATATAGTTACACTAATGCGCACACTCACATGACCCAAATACCCCACCCACCCCTATGCCTCTTTTCCTGAATCAACATGCTGATGTTATCTAGTGGAACAAAATGCACAAGTGTATACACACACACACACACACACACACACACAATGCTCAAAGGGCATGTCTGAGGGAACATTAGAGCTAAACATTAAACTCCTGGATGCCGAATAGTTGGTGATTCTCCATTAGAAGTTAAAGGCATAGGGACACTGCAGGCCACAGACAGCCATAAAGTTAAAAAGCTGTACACCGTTACACAACTTCACATGCGTGCCAGCGTATGTGCACACATACACTCATGCAGAGTAGACAAACACACTCTTTTGCAGTGTGCCTGTTACCACATTGAAACCACTGGATTGAGCCACTGTGACTGTGTAGCTCTTTCTTACCACTACCCCCTCCCCATGTTTGAGGTTCATTGAAGTTTTGTCATATTTTGGTCGAAACCCACTTCGTTTTCTTCCCTGTTTCTGTGTCTGCCTTGTTCTTTCCACTTCCATTTTGACATAGTTTGGTCAGAGAAGCTGTTTTCTTTGCCCTTTCTCTCCTTCCATTCCCCCTCTCCTCTCTCATTCTTTTGGGTAGGGAATTGTAGTGTGTGTTGAGGTGGAGGTGTGTGTATGTGTGTGTGTGTGTGTGTGTGTGTGTGTGGGGGGGGGGGGGGGGGGGGGGGGGGGTGGCAGACAGGAAACCGCAGGCCCCCTGCAGCAGCACCCCCCCATTTGGCTTGACTCACCTCCTCCTCCTTCTCTTCTTTACACCCCCCGACCCATCACGCAGTGTGGAAATAATAACAGTCAGACTAAACTCTGAGGGCTTTCCGCTTCGCTCTCTCTCCCCCCCTCTCTTTCTCCCTGGCAGAGTTTCTCCTTTTCTCCTTCTTTCTGTCCTCAGTTGTCTGGAAAGCCTCAAAAGCTCTACTCACTTTGACAACTATCGCTTGAGGTGCTTGCACATGTGTGTGTGTCTTTGTCAGATTTTTGAGCCTTGTGTCAACTCCGGTGTGTCTTTAAATGTGTGTATCCATGTTTTCATGTGTATGTGTGTGAGATGATAGATCCTGTTTCCTCTCCCCCTGCTGATGGCCCCCTCTGGCTTCCCCTGAGGTCTGCTAGGCCCTGCAGCCCCTCAGTCTATTGGAGAGGAGAGTGGAGAGGGGCTCCATGCCTCTATATGTGTGTGTATGTATATGTGTAGTTAGGGGCGTAAAAGAATGGGAGGAGTGGGCTAGTCTACGAATATGAAGCCCAAATAAGATGATAGGGGGGCTTCAGCGGGGGCTTTAAAGTGAAAGTGGACCAAAATAGGAGTCAAAATCAGAAAATAGTAAAATTAGAGATAGTAAGTGAGGTAAGAGGTTACAATTAGTGAAAAGAGAGATAGTCAAAGGGGGAAAAGCTGCAAAGACAGAGTAAATTCAGGTGGGCTTAGGGCAAGAAGAGAAGTGTGCAGTGTCTAGGAACTACCAGAGAGGTGAATGAGCTCAGGGAGAAGAAAAGTTAATTCCTGGAATATTAGCTCACCAGTTTGTTGAGTCATGTAATTAGGAAAGTTAATCTTGACAAATTAGTGCACTGTGTAAATAGGTTACTTGGTCAAATACTGCCGGCGACATAGAATGTTTACAGTGTCATTGTGCCATTGTGTAAGCCACAACAACACAAGGTGATTCCGACAAAGCCGGAAAATAGTCACTAAAGAAAAGCAAGGAGTCAAAAGCAGAAGTGAAGGCTGTTGGGTAAGTGTGTGTGCGTGTGTGCTTGTGTCTATTGCGGCGTGTTCTTGGACAAAGCTGTTGTCTGGAGGTTTCTGGTCTCTCTGGTGATCTCATCATCTCCAGCCTATTGCCATTAGAGTGTGTTTGTGTGTGCAGCCTGTGTGTGTGTGTGTGTCTGTGTGTGTGTGTGTTTAAGCATGTGTGCGTGTCTGTAATAATTTAGTCCTTTAGTGATTTAGTGTGTGTATTCTGTTGAGCTAGCAGAAACTTGGTGTGCGGCTGTGTGTGTGTCAGTATGTGTGTGTTTGTGCATGCGTGTGGTTGAGTCAGTAGCCAGGGACTTTAAGCCACAATATTTTCCCCTTCAGTCATGTTGTTTTATATCATTCATAGAGAGAGAGAGAGAGAGAGAGAGAGAGAGAGAGAGAGAGAGAGAGAGAGAATGAGAGTGTGCGGTTCAGATAAATCCAGTTGTAAAGACGTGAGGGAATGAGTGATTGGTGTGGAGCGAGTGAAGTAGAAGAAAAGGTGTAGAAGAAGACGAGGAGGAAGATTTGGAGGGTGAGTCCAGGGGTGGAAAGAGGGGTGTGTAGGACATGTTTGCTGAGTGGGTTGGGGTTGAGTACACAGTAGCTCCACTGACCTAGAAGGACAATATTTTGCAGACCACACTTGACATGCACAAACACACACACCCACATGTGGAGCACACAGGGAGAACATATTCCACAGTGAATCAGGTAGGCCTCATTCACCAAAAAAAGAGTCCTTGGATGTCTGGCCCACACATTTGATTTTTCACTCAAGGTGATACTCTGAATGCTCTGATTTGTCACTCACAGGAAGGGTATGTTGTGTTCCAGTTGGAAACTCAGTGGATCAATGAAACATTGATTCACAAACACAGCTCCAGCTGCAGATTGTCTTTTATCTCCGGAGGCTTTTCGGTTTATGGAGTTTACCAAAGATGCTGAGCAGCTAAATTTCATCTCTTTCCTGTGATTGTTAACATCTCCAGGAGTCATTGAATTCATTCTTTTGTGATAACACCTCAGGGGAAAGTTTGTCTTTTTTCAGAAGGACTTCTGTCCTATGCTGCCTGATAATTGTTTGCTGTTTATTTTCCTATGTGGTAAAACCCAACCACCTGGCACTCTAGTTATTTGATGCTGCTACTCTACGATATGCATCTTTTTGTGTTGTTATACGACTGACAACCACATTTAATACGTGAAACCATAAGTACTATGTGTCTCTAAGTGCATGAATCACCTCTATTTCACGTTTACTAAGCCTGTGAGCGATAATCAGTGACACCACATGAACTCTGAAAGGAATGTATGTTCTGTACTATATATGGATGTTTTCATGTAAGGGAAATATGTGCCAAGTGCTGTAGGCGTTTCCTGGAGTGTTAAGTGTATAGGAGTCTTTTTATATTATCCATAATATTATATATTATCATATTTTCCATAAAGGTGACACCCAGTAACATGCAGTTAATATGCCTCTGTCAGAGCCCAACCCAACAGGCAGACGTTAACATCCATATACTGTGTATGTTGACTGTAAAGGACCCCCCCCCCCCCCATCACTCACATCTGAGTCAACACATGTTTATTTGCTTAATGGGTGTTGAACACCTTCTTAAAAGAGGGTTATGAGTCACTTATAAACATGCTGTCATTACAGTTGAATGATAAACTTAACATAATTGTTTATTGTGATGACACTGAAAATGTTTAAAATAATAGGATTATTTTTTCTGCTATCTTTATCAAACACATGTTCCCTGTAACAAAGAATATGACTGCTAGGATTGAGCTTTTCTGTAGCATCACATCTATCTATGTAGTAATGTTGAGCTGGGAATTGTTATGGCAATTGCCTGATCACCCTGATGAAGGCCACTGGCCAAAACATGCTGCTGGACATCTTGACATGTGACATTTAACCATCATGAAAAATTCCATTAGACTTGACCTGCATATTAATTAGAAAATATTTTGATGACTTAAATATCACCAGGTGCCCTTGATGGAAAAAACATTTATAGCTGCATCAATAAAGAAAATACATAAATCGATGAAAATAATATGCTTTGTAATAGGTGACATGCGACAGAATGCCACACTTCTATGTTTTTTGCCTGTGAAGGACATGTGCAAACATGTACACATTCTGTGTTTTATGTCAAGTCAAAAATGCAGGAAGTGTAAATGTGAGCTAAACTGCAGGTCATGTCCACTGCTGCTGTTGTTGCTCATAGTCGCAGTGGGCCACAGGTTCGCTCTGTAACTGGAGAAGCTCAGCTGAAACTCATAGACTGGACGATACTAACTGGCCCTGGTTTCTGGTGGTCAGTGACACTGTGTCCTTGTTTGCAAGTTGTGAGTCAGAGATGTTTTTTGCACATGACCTGAGGTTTGAATACACATACGTGTTGCTTTATCAGCTGACAGCAAATGTTTTAATATCAACAACACAAGGTTCAGGATTTTGTACAATGAGTATTTTGAAAAGCTCAAATTGTTCTTTTAGATATTCCTGCTACTGTTGGAAAAATACACACCTGCTTAGACGTCATTTCTTCCCTTATTTTTCTGTTTTGTAATCTGTTTGCACTCCATACCTGCTCATCGCTGCCACCTCTGTGGTCTGCCCACAATAGAATGACTGCTTGACCTCTAGCTGAACTGCAACACAATACAAACCCGGATTAGCAAAACACACCCTCAAAAACTTTTGCACACACGCACACACACACACACACACACACACACACACACGCACACACACACTTTCAACCTGACTGCATTTTCTTTGTTTCTTTGCCGGGATGAAGGGTGAGGCCTCAGTCATCATGTTCACACCCTTCCTGACCCAGCAAGCATCCGCCCAGCTCTCTTATTGGTCTGCCTCCCATCTGACTAAGAGTTTGTGTGTATGTGACGAGGTGTTACGGCCTGTGGTCTCACTCGTTTGTTAATAATTAAAGGCTAACTCCAGACTCTGGACTTTAATCAGGTCACACAGACACACATTCTGACCTCCCTAGGGGTGCATTCTTTGACAGTTCATCTCACCTTAATGCTTCAGTGAACATACATGCAGAATCATGCTCACTACAAACACACCATTTTAGCACAAACACAGTCATCACAGCTGCACCTGGCCATTGAAAGACATGGTAACTAGAACCACCTTTGAAAATCTCACACTCTTTTTCTTGACAGGCCTCAGTAGATGTATGTATAGTAACACTCTGTGTGAGATTTGCCTTCTTTCTGACACTGAACCATGTCTGTAGCACACTTTTATCTGGCTCTTCAACCTCATAAAATCAAACCTCTATTATAATTTATCTGCTGTATTACCCGTATAAGTATTTCTCCACATGGCTTGAGGAACTGTCAAACCAAAAACATATTTTTAAACATGATGGACAGATTGACGGTGTGAGAAAAGAGCTTTTATAGCAGAAAAGTAGATAGGCAGTGAAAACTATGTTTGGTATTGTCTGCTGTCATTTAATGGAAGTGTCACATATCTCTATTTCCAGTAACCTATAATTATAAGTAAACATGCTTTTACTTAATGTCCTTGTGTTACCGGTTATTTCCTTTTTTGTATTGTCTCACAAATAAAAAAATATTTTGAAGTCATTATTGTTAACATCAGTAATGAACCCTAACCCTAACCCAGATACAGACTTCAGTGTCAATAAATGCACTAAATAAAAATAAATTACAGATGATTGTTTGAGTGAATAATTATCTAAATACATGCATACTGATGAGTGTGTTTGTGTTATTTTGCAGGAGCCTGGCCTGTGCAGCCATGCTGATGTATGATTATCCTCTGAAAGCAGACATGGACACGGTAAGCCACGCGTGTTTGTGTAACTGTAGCTTTGGGTGCTCTCATCGTGTCTGAGCATGTTTTTTTTTTTTTTTTTTTAAGTCACACTAGCTGTGACCTACACACACACTTAAGACATTTACACACACACCTATACACATTGCTGCTACGTGTCTAGACAGTCTGGTTCCCACATTCTGCCTCTTCCTGGACAAACAGGCTTCTGAACAGTGGACATTTGCATACAATGGCTACACACACTGCCAGGCAGAAAAATAATGAACACACACAGAATACACACACTAACTGTTATCCGCCCTCTAACTGGACTAGATTTTTTTTGGCTGGCATTTAGTTGTTTGTCCAGCAGAATCATGTCTTCCCTGTTGTTGAATGCAGAACGGAAGTTTTTAACTCTGCTCTTTCTTCGTCTTCCTTCTCTGCTTCCTCTTACAGTCAATCTACTCACCGTATTCAGACGTACAGACGTACAGAGTCATCCTCTCCCCGCCCACTCACCTCTACCACCACACGCACATGCCCACCTTCTCCCAGCCCCCCACCTCCACCAACTTACAGCACACCCAGCTGGAGCCTGTGGACCTGTCACTCAGCAAACGCTCCTCCTCCACCTCCTCTTCCTCGTCGCCTCCCTGCTCGTCCGCCTCCTCCCCGGCATCTTCGCACAGCTCCCCACCTTCTCCCTACAGCACATCGAGCCGCGCCTCCCCCCACTGCTCACCCCAACAGTCCCACCTCCGCTCCTCACCCTCCCACGCTCTCCCACCACCCACTCCCACCCTATCTTACCCCATGGTGATGCCCGCGATTGGTTCAGGCCCAGGGGTCATCCAGTCATCAGGGGTCATGGTGTCACCTGTTATCCTGCCTGTGTCTGTCATCTACCCCCCCCATTTGCACCCGCCGATAATGGTGAGCCCAACCCTCACCAGCGATGATGACCATCATCGAAGCAGAGAGCACAAGACAGGTCAGACCTCATTTATGATGTTTGTGACATTTAAGTTATAGATAGATGGACTTAATTTATCCCAAAATGGGAAATGACAGTACAGCAGCTGCATGACACGTAATGACATTATGAATACAAGAGGAAACAAGAGTGAAAAATAGAACACGAGAGCAAACGTGATATACACTATACAAAATAATTAGTATTAAAAAGTATTTTAAAAAAGAAGCTGGGGGGGGGGGGAAATGTGGATAATAATTGTGATGTGCCAAAATGAAGTTGCAATGTTTAGAATAAAGAAGAATAGTGTTGATTGAATTTCAAAAACACATACAAAATACAATGTTAATGACATACATAACAAATGTGTTAGGAAATAATTATTATTTTATAGGAAAAGTAATACGTTTCTCTTCAAATACCTTGATTATTTAAATGTATTGCAATTATTAATATCATTTAATACAAGTTGGGAAGTTTTGTGGCAAATATACATTGTTATTAAACATTTAGTGTGTAATTTTTAGTGAGTAGTTGTGAAATTTCATATTGCACCTCTCTGCTCTCACCTCCACCACCCACCATACAGTGACCACCAAAAATACCTCTGTTTAGTTAGCATCTTCTGCAATATTAACTCAATATTAGCTCAATATTAACACAAAATTAGGTATTTTATGAGCTACATATTATATTATAGGAATCTGCTCCTTTTATAGATATGAACAGTCAAAACACAAATTCAGGTGATTCTACACAAATGGAAGCATAATTATTCTGCCTGTCAAAATTAAAGCACAATGATAGATTAATCATGTTGATGGATTAATCATTTAACACAATTAAATGGAACTGTTGTTCGCAGTTGTTTTGTAGAAACTGTTGAATAAACATTTACATTTTTTGCATATATTCATTTTTTGCATACATTTATGGATTTATGGATTTTTATTTAGGATAAGATATTTTGAATATGTTTAGGATTTTTCATCGCTTTTTTGTCTTACTATTTTAGTGGATTTCAGCATATTTTGTATATTTCTTTCTCCATATTGTTTGTGTTTTTTAGTGCATTTTGTAGATGACAAACTGTCTTGATTGTGATTAATCGAAATTAATCCTAAAAAACCCTCTGATTAATCTGATTAAAATTTCTAATCATTTGACAGCCCTAATAATTATCAATATAATAATGCATAGACCATCCTAAATTCTGATAAACCTTAGGCACTGGGGCTTTAAGAGTATTCACCTTTGACAGCATTTGAAGTGTCTGCTTTTCTCCATTTCCTCTTTTCTCAGAATAACAGCTCCTGCACATTCTTGTTTCTTGAGGAAGTTTTTGGGTTAAATGCAGGTCACCATGTCTGAATATCTGTAGTGTCTGTAACAAGGTCAAACTCGTGCAGAAAGTGACAAAATGTGCACTCTCTAAAAAAACAGGTTGATTTTAAGTTTATTTTAAGTAGCCAGCGAAAAGTAAAATATTAGAGATAATCTGTAAATAAACAGTAAAAAAAGAACATGAATTGTGTTTTCAGACTTTTTTTTTTTTACAGTGTGTTAATATAAATCAGTGCTTGCTGTGTTACATCACTGACCACACTGATGGGTTCACATCTGGTGATTGTTTTAGCTCCCTCTATGAAGACCTTGGAGCACAGCGACGCCCATGACTTGCATAAACCAATCAAAGTGGAGCCTCGCCCTGAGATCAGTCATGACCGCCACTTCAGCCATGAGATGAAGTCATCAGCTGTCAGCCGACAGTACGAATACGAGTGAGTGACATACTTTCACAGAGGGAAACAAGCTTTTCCTATTCATATGTGTTTCATTATCAGTCATACAAAATCAGAATTGGACTTAATTTGAGTCCAGTGCTTTTTTTTCCCTTCTTATTTTATTTTTGTAACAGAACTTATCTTCAAATCATAATAACCCAGTACTACTGTTGTGGTAGTTCCCAAATTAATTGTCTCTATATTTAACCATTTGTAAGTGATTTATCACCATATATGATAATAATATCCTCTGTATTTTTCTTTTTTGTGTGTATTTTCTTGTATTTAATTCACTGATAATGTAGATATTCTTAAAAACCCGGAGTAAATTCAAAGGTTTTAATGTTTGTATATCAGAAACAGGAAAAAAAAACGTGCGAAAAAGTGACTTTTTGAGCAAAGATATCAATAACTGAATGTAAAAACCAGTGCTTCCATCCACTGTCGTTGTTGAAACTCCATGGGTTTGACTGGAGAATAAGTGTTGTAGAGGATGGCAGAGTTTCACTTTCACTATCATCCAAATGAATCATATCTTATTAGAATGTAAAGCATAGAAACTGCATTTTACGTCAGTGATTTACATATATTGATCAGATTATTGGATCAACAGATATTAAATAATTTAGGTCAGTGAGTAAATGCTTTTGGTCACCAGTGGCTGTTTGGATTCTTATGAGTTAAAGTCGTTAAAGACACTGAGATGGGTTTGTCATAAATTACAGAGATAAGACAGGACTAGTAATACAACTGTCATAAAGGACGCGTGCCCTCTACCTGTTGGGTGTGTCAGATTCTTTCATTCCACGGTGGCGTCTTCCTTCTTCATCTTCATCAGCCACTCCTTCTGCTCTTTTACCGCGTCTTCTTATCACCCTGGTGGAGGCAAAAATCATTTACCAAGCAATAACTGTGAAATAAAAGTGTCAAATAAAACTATGAGCCTGATTTTAATATGATACTGAAGTATCATATGCCAGTATTTACATGTTTCACCATCTGTTACCTGCATCTGTTACCTGTAATGCAGTATTTATATGGAAATAATCTTAACATGAAGCATAGAATGTAAAATAGAAGTACTTCATAATCACCGCACCTCCTTGATCATGAGTTTCAGTGTATTTCTTTAGGTTTTATGACTTTTGGATGGTTAACTACTGAAGAAACACATGCACAGAAATGTATCTTTAAAAGTACAAGGAGTTGTATCAAATAATTGAACTGTTAAATTAAATACAAATCCAACTTCACTAATATGTGCATTAACTCAGTGTAATTTTGATATTTAGTAAATCCTAGTCCAAATAATTCAATCTTATTTTGTGAGTTTGCAGAAAACATTGAGGTTGTCTGTTATTTCAGGCATGATAAAGAAATTAAATCAGATTAAATGTTTTCATTTTGTTGCATAGACACATGTCTTGGCTGTGTTCAGAGCAAGTGTTATGTTTCTACCTAAACATTCTTCCACCTCAAGTCCATTATTTTCATTTATGGGTTAAGTAGTTTAAGTGAATGTACATACTTTAGCTGGTGTCTTTTGCTTCTCAGCCTCTATTTCTTTTCCTTTCATTCTCTCTATTTTTTTCTCCTGTCCTGTTTGTCCGCCTTGTGCTTTTTTAACTGTTGCCATCTCTCATTCTTTCATCCTCTCCTCCCTCCCCTCATCCTTTCCTGTTTTTCCTCCTCCTCTTCCTCACCTCCTGTTCCTCCGAATGAAGCAGCTTTTCCTCAGAAGTAATTATGGGTTGGTTAAACATGTAATAGTTAGAGAATGTGTGCGTGTGTATGTGTATGTGTGTGTGTGCGTGCACTCGCATGCATCCTTTAGTTGGCAGGTTTGTTGTCACCACAGGTCGCTGTTGTTGTCAATGTGCCAACTCTGAGATAATTGGACCTTTTACAAGAAGTGGGCGTGTCCAGGATTGTCATCACCTCTGTTCTCAAAACACACTCATATATCAACAATGTAAATATACAGTATGTAATAAATAGGCCAACATTATGCACTGTGTACTTAATAATGATGGACCTGTGTGTGTGTGTGTGTTGTGGGGGATTTTGCACACATTCCTTTACGCAAAGCTGATCTGTGAGAGATTCATATTTCAACACTCGACACCTGCTCTCAACTGCCACTTGGAGACACACACACACACACACAAACACTCGTTTCCATGTCTCATGAGGACAAAGTTTGTACTCATCACTTGTAGGTAAAATAGCGATTGGGTAGTGAGTGTCAACACGTCTTTTAATTTGTTTTTTTTTAATAAAAAATAATAATAAAATACCAAAAAAATCTATATTTTTTTTATTCTAAATAACATAACAAATAAAACAATAATAATAATAATAATAAAATGAAAAAAATAAGTATAAAAAAACTAATTAAATAAATAAAATTACAAATAATGAAAAAATAATAATAATAGTAATAATAAAAAGTCAGCACATCCCCAAATCTTTGAAAAATACATGTTTAACTTTGTACCGGTTTCCGTCATGCTTTATGGGGACTTCTGAAAAAATGGAATAAAATAATGAATTCTTCACACAGATAGTGAGGACCTACATTTCTATATTACCCTTGTGACGACCTGAATTTCGGTCCCCATAGTGTCAAAGGTCCCCGTGCGGTGACTGTGAAAACATATAAATGTCCCCATGAAGATAGGAATACAAGTACACACACACATTAATGATAGTGTGGAAAGACAATTCTGTTATATTCTTATTTTGACTTTAAAAATCACTTTTTTTGCTCCTTTTTCTGTATATTATTAGGTTGTGTTGTCGAGCAACAGTAGTGACGTTAATTGCAAAATAATTACATTTACATTAAACATTCTTATCTCTATACAAACAGCAGCTATACTGAAGCTGGATATTTGAATATAAAGGAGGATAGAGGGTTTGTCAGAGTCCCAACAGACTTTATTTCTGTGATTTGTAACCAGTATGTCAGCATTGTTGAAGAGTGGTGAGGTGACAAGACAAAGGAAAGGCGTGGTAGACTGGAAAAGGCGGGAGGTGTTTTTCAACTTCCTGCCTGGTGGCAGTTATTATTGCGTTGGAGAGTAAATGCAGCCAAATTAAAGTTGCTATTTGATTTCCACATCAAGGCTGTTACACAACACCAATGCCCTCTGGTGATCACATGTAGCACCAATTAACCTCTCTTTTCTTCTATATGTTTTATCTCTTCCAGGGGGAACAATCCTTCAGTAATAGTTCACTCTGGCACAAAACATCCCCTCCCAGCTGATTCTCCCGACTCGCTGAAAAAGCGGCGAATTCACCGTTGTGACTTCACAGGCTGCAATAAAGTGTACACCAAGAGCTCACACCTTAAAGCTCACCGCAGGACACATACCGGTGAGAGGCGCGGTTCATACGATACCACCCTTACAGCCTTTCTTACTCAGTTCAGTTCAGTTTATTTCGAGCACACACATCATCCATAGATTAATTACAATGGTCATCAAAACTTCCTTCTTGGACTCAAAAAGGAGTGGGAAGAAGTAACATTTATTATAAACTCCCACCCCCTTTTTACAAACTAATAATCCAAAATGCATCTCCATTCTATGTCTGAACAAATTGTTTTATATCTGTTTATCCTTAACACAAAAACAATCATTTATATACACATTATTTTATAAGTCACCTCACACAATGCACTTTGTATAAGTTTATTTGTATTCATTTTATATTTACTACAAATACAGAATTTAATATGATAAATTCTCCTATTCATGATAGTTTATATTAATTTATCACTATAAAGTCTTATTTTATACATCCTTCTACATTATAACAAAAATGTCACTTATTCAAATAATGTTCTGTATTTTGTTACTCGTGTTATACATCCTTTTAAATACACAAATTAAAAATTCACAGAACATGATACAAATGAAAGATATCTCAGTGAAGCACAATTAATAAGAACTCCTATGTGCAGCATTAATATTATAATAGTGCATTGGTGTTTTACTCTTTTTAACTTTATTTCTTATATCTTGCACTCTTGTTATGTTTTATGCATTCACTGTTCATCATGAAATATTTATCATTGCAAATGCTTCTGCTGATTATTTTCATATCTCATACAAGCTTTACTTTTCCTTCTGATGAAGCATTTGTATGACAATTTACGAATCTTATCACTGATCAACCTCCTTCATTTTTGTGTGTGTGCAGGTGAGAAACCCTACAAGTGCATGTGGGAAGGCTGCACATGGAAATTTGCCCGTTCAGATGAACTGACAAGACACTTCCGCAAGCACACAGGAGTCAAACCGTTCCAGTGTCCTGACTGTGAACGCAGCTTCTCCCGTTCTGACCACCTGGCTTTGCACAAGAAACGCCACCTCTTAGTGTGAAATGTTTCAAGGGGGCCACGTGCAACTTGGAAGAAAAACTGTCTGGGCTGGTTTCAAGATGGACTGCACCACTTTGATATGATTGGGGGGGGTTGGAAGCTCGCCTTAATATTGGACTCTGGCAGGGCAATGGGGAAATGTTCCTCAGGGTGCAAGTTTAAACTCTTTCACCTCAGCATGAATTTTAGCAGGTACCAGCCTGCTGATCAGTTAGCCAACGAATCCTCTCTGCAAATTTATCATCAGCACATCTTAACACATTGTTTTTAAAATGGGGGTGTTGTAGCATATCAGCTGTGGAGGGTCCCAAACACTTTTGAGAGGGGCTGCAGCATGTCAGCTGGCCTGAAGGTGCTGCTCTCTTGTGGCCACAGAACCAAACTGAATCAATACCTTCTCTAAAAGCTCCACAACAAGGAAACTTTCCAAATCACACAGCGTGCCTAAGCTTCTTTTGCAACACCAGCTCTCTTTGCTTTACATGCAGTTAAGATTGCAGACACACAAACATGGTATTTTCTAGCTATGACATTATAATGTGAAACTTCCTAGTTTTCCCTCCCAGGAGGTGCTTCAGAATGTATCATATCACCTACTGTGCACTGTGTCATACATCCTAAAGCTTTTTTATTCAGCAGTGCAGCTACCTGTGACAAATCGCTAATGCTAACGCCACCTTCATGTACA